>SKCR01041722.1:0-42021 GCA_019454045.1 Zanthoxylum bungeanum | reverse complement strand
CAATTCCAAATTTGGGGGTTTTCATATATGTTGTGTATTTGGATGTGTATATGATGCATATAAAGTTTCATGTTGATTGGATTACATCTTGATGTGTTTTGAAGCATGAAATGACAAAGTGCACAAATGGCACCTATTGGGAGCATTCGGCCAAGTGAGTCAAATTTGGGGATTTGGTTGCTTTTGGTGTTTTGATGTTTTGAACATGCTAAGTTCATCTTAGAAATGATTTAGAATCATTCAAAATAGATTAGATCAATTTCGGACTAAAATGGACAAAATACCAAAGTAAGGGTAATTTGGTAAATTCACCTAAATATGATTTATTGAATTTTATTTCATAATTTGATTATTGGGATATTAAATAAATATGTTTATTTAATTAATCCAAGAAAAAGTTTTGAAATCGGAAGATACGATCTTCCGCCGCTTCCGCTGCGTTACCGGATTATGCCCCTAAAACCCCTACATATTTGTCATGGCAGCAGTCAAGGCTTGCAACTGTTCAGTAATCTTGGCGAAGCCATTTTCCAACTGATCTATCCGGGATACCTCAATATCTGATTCACTCATGTCTGTTCTTTTAGTGAGTCTTGTCCCTTCTCTAACCCAAACGGTATCTATAATGGCTTTCAGAACACAAGGGTTAACATGATGTATGTATGCATGTAGTGCATGAGATGCATATATAACATACTAAATCAACTAAAATTCTCAAACAAATCGGCCCGTTATCATTTTAGAATCTTTCGGGCTAATTGTCATAGGAGTGAACCCATCCCAGTTTAAATGGCCCAATGAGTTCACATCTCATGACAAAGTGCCCGACTAAACCCAAATGGTAACGTTCCGAACACAATCGCAAAGTGGCCCATCAATCACTTAGAAGCCTTTGGCCCAATAGTCATGAAATACGTTCTTGTCCCAGTTTAAATGGCCCAGCAAGCCCGCATTTCTGACAATAGTCCAATTGCATCCAAATGAGGATGGTCCACAAGCACATATTCAAAGAAATAATTGTTACTTTAGCCAACCCGGTCTATGGGTGGGTTAGCAAGAGTATAGACAAAGGCTCTCACCGGCGAAGGATGGCCCACAACTAGGTCTCCCCACTCAAGGGTTCGAGGAACCAAGTGAGCGCACCTTTTTTTATACACTAAGGACGTGCCAATGAGCTATGGTGTGTGACTGACTGTCAAATGGATTTCCCGTTGTAGATTCCCCAGAGGGAAGGTGGAGCGAGGCTCACTTAAATACCGAAGCCTCTTAGGCTCTTATCGCTTGGTGTCAGGAATAAAACAACGAGTCCTCCAAATTAGTCCATCACAATAGGCTACGAGTAGATGGCTATTTAGGTGCCTTCACAGCTTTTCCTTCTAGAAAGTTAGTGAATGAAGGAAGACACCAAACCATTACCTAGCCTCAAAATGCCTTTGATTAAACCCTCACTTTATCCACTATAGACACGGTCAATTAAAACATAAATCCAAACATCACAAGACAATATTTTGGGGCCTATTCTCTATCCCCAGTGGAGTCGCCAGACTGTGGGAACACAAGAACCTGGGCGACGCATGCTGTCCCGGGCTTGCAGCCCGGTCGGGAGTACGGAGTAGCCACGGGGGACTAAACCGGAGAATAATGGAGTCGCCACCCGGTGTGAACCGGGAAAATGAGATTTAAGGCCGCACTCACCCCTCGCAAGGGAAGACCTCAAACCATTGGGTTCGGAATGGTCCCTTACTTATGCCACTTGTAATGATAGGATTTATGTAATAATTTAATCAGGCTTAAGTAGCACTTATTTCCAAGAGTATCATGCTTCTAAATTCACGGGTACAAAATAAAACTTATACATACATTTCACATATATCTCACATCTAAGAACACATGCCTGAAAATACCTCAAGTAACAACGAACATACAACTTCATTCAGCATATCATATTCATGAAAAACACAAGCATACATAATAACCGCACAAGCATACATGTGAGCACTTTTCCAAGTGATACGTGGAATTGTATCCCAAGTACAGACCGCATTACTGTCCATTCGGAATCGGCTACGGAATTTATGTCTGGGTTTCCATCCGATATATCACAAGAAATAATACTCCAAAGTCATCATGGCATAGGTATATGAATCGTAATGCGTTAAATCAAGACTAAGGCAAATGACGCAACTAATGGAATAAACATGCTTTTCATTATTATGTGCACAAAGATAAGAATGACTATGTGTGGTTCCATAAAAAAATCACCTAAGAAACAATTATACATGGCATGTGATGAATATGTCTCAGTTCAGTGTGTTCGCGTTCGTGTAGCATTCGTAAACGCGTTCGAACGGTAAACAGAAGTTCGCGTTCATATGGCGTTTGATAACGCGTTCGAACGGAAATGAAACAGGCTCACGTTCGTATGGCGTTTGTTAACGCGTTCGAACAGAAATGAAACAGAATGCTCACGTTCGTATGGCGTTCGTGAACGCGTTCGAACGGAAATGAGACCTGATGCATGATAAGGCAAAATGCATGCGCGTTCAAGTTGCATTCGTAAACGCGTTCGAACGGGAACAGACCTAATGCATGAAATGGGACGCAATACATAAACAACAAAATAAGGGGCGCGGCGAAGTACTGCCGTAAAGGTGGCCTTTTGGGGCTATTGGTCTCTCAAAGAGAGGACCTTTAGACCAACATACTAAGCCCATGCGCGTCATATCACAACACATGAAATAAAGACAATAAAAGTGTAGGACTTCGTATGCCCAATTGAACGTACATTCAACCCAAACACACTTCGTCCAGCGCGGTGAAGTAGTGTCACAAAGGTGGCCTTTTAGGCTCTTCGTCTCTCAAATAGAGGACCTTTGGACTAACTCACTAAGCCCATGCGCTCGATCGCATCATACATACAAAAATAGAGCCAATCATATCAAAACCAGTGTGCCCGATTGAACACATCTTACATCCAATCCGAACACACATCAACCGGCGCGGTAAAATATCGTGGTAAAGGGTTTTAACCCCTCCCCATAAGGGATCTTTCATTCCACTTACTAAGCCCATGTGCTTGATTGAACCATGCATAAATAAATAACATACAGAATTCAAGTGACGAAAAATAAACAAAAGCAACACAAAACAAAAGAGGGTGCGTTTACTCAAGCGGTACGTGGAGTTGTATCCCGAGTACAGATCATATTACCGTCCATTCGGAATCGGCTATGAAATTTATGTCCGGGTTTCCATCCGATATACCGCGAGATTTGACACGTCTCTCATTTTATTCCACAGCCACAACATACTACATCTCATAATTCATGCATATTTATCTACTCAAGGGCCACAACATGCATTTCAACATGACAATCATGCAAGTAATATTTAATAAATAATACAAAAAAAAACGAGTGTGAAAGATACCCTCAGGTCTAACCTTTTTGCCAACTTTCAGGCTTGCGTTTCACGGACGTCGGAAGGGTACAGCTCCTCAACTTCTCTGGTTCACTGGTTTAGCGTCCTAACTCACTGCTTTGATGTTTTGCTTGCGGTTCGAACTCCGTTCTGCTCCTGTTCGGCCTCTGTTTTGCTGCTCACTGCTCAGGCCACCTGTTTTGACGTTTCAATGAACTGTTCCAAGTTTTGTGTGGGTTCTTAGTGCAGTTGTGTGTGATTATTTTAAGGATTATGAATGCAGTCTCTTTATGTTACTGTTTTTAAGATTTTTAGGCAATGTTTTAAGTGTATTTTGCTGCTGTTTTAGGGGTTAAATTACTGCTGTTTGGGCGTGATTTAGGGACTGGTTTGGTTCAGTTTTGGTGGGAAGGGGGCTGCTGTTTGGGGGTATTTTAGTGGCTGTTTTCGGTGGTGATTAGTAGTTGTTTTGGTGGTTGGAGGGGGTGTGAATGGCTATTGTATTTTCAGTAATATGAGAGTGTTTGAGGGCTTGTTGTTTTCGGTAATGTGAGAGTGGGGGTGAAGAGAGTTGTTTGTTATTATGTGTATGAGCTAGGGGTTGGAAATTCTTTTCTTCTTTTTGTTTGTGATGGGCGTGAACTAGGAGTGTGATGGCTTGGAGAGGTGTGGTTTATATAGAGAAATGCTAGGGCTTCACCTTGTCTCACAAGGAAGGGATTTGGTGCATTAAAGAGAGATATGATTTGGTGTTGAGCAAGGAAAGTCAAGGATTGAGGGGGGACAAATCTTGGTTAGATTAGGAAGTCAAAATATTTAATTGGTTATGATTGATTTTAATTAGGCATGACATATTTTTAATTTAGTATGTGATTTGTTTAGTTAGGAAGTTAATATATTTGATTTATCTTCATTAGGTATGATTATATTTTGTGTTTTATTTAATTGGTAAATGGTTTTTAAATATTTTATTTATATTTAATGTTTAATTTAATTAAATTGGGATGTGTTTTATGGGCTTTGGGGAGCTAAATGGGTTGGGGTGCGAGGCTAGCAGTAAAACCAGAAACACCGACGCCGTTCGAACGCCAATTCGAACGCTACACGAGCGTCCGCAATCTGCCTGACGTTCGAACGAAGTAACGAACGCAGCACTAACGAAGACAGTGAGGTTGTGAAATGGACTTGATGACGTACTTATTTCGAATTTCCCATTCCGACCTTCGTTTCCCGCAATATTCTTAGCTAAAAAGGTAGTGCCTCCAACTGAGACTCATCATCGGGTTTCACATGCTAAAATGCAATGCCTACAATCCCCGATCCGAAAGATGCTACCGGTAGGGAATATGCCATACTATCCCCCTGAGCCACCGACTTTCTAGCTATGAACAACATTGATATTCTTTCTCAATCCAAAATTTTATGTATGAGACAGTTGCCCAAACTTGACAATATGATATGCAAGTTCAACATTAATAATTGTATACTCAATAACACTTGCTTTTGTAACTATATTGATATATATTATAACCTTATACAATGACTGACACGATACCAATAACAGATACATAAATTTTATTGACTCTAACTGGACTCTCTCTCTGACTTGACCTGGTAGACTCCATACCCTAGTGAGTGCCATCAGTATCCATCCTCCCGAGCTCGTTCTCTGAGTAACCTACAAAATAAAGAAACTGGGAGTTGGGGTTAGACCTGTTGAATGATCTAAGTGAGTGGACTGTTTTAAAATGAAAACTAAAATACTTTAAGAAAACTCATATTTTAGAAATCAATCGAATCTTTCTCTGAAAACGTTTATTTCCTGAAAGAAATTCTCTTCCTCGAAACCTCTGTGAAAATCTTTTCTGAAAGTCTCTTATAAAGCTGTTATTTTTGAAAACTTTCCTTTCAAGAAAACTTTCTCTGAAAACTGTTCTGAAATCTGTATATGCAAACTGATCTCTGAAAAACTATTTTAAAAAACATGATATCTGTCTCTGAAAAACCTGACGCATGGGGCATTACATATTGTTGTCCCCTCATACGCCTAATTAGAGTCAGGAGTGCAAATCCATGACATTGGGGTGTATGTATCACCGTCCCCCCAAATCATGTCACTCATGTCCCTGAAACTAGTGGTCTTGGGGCGTTACATATAGCAGTCCGCCAAGCCACTGAACTAGAATTGGGGGTGCAGATCTATGCTGCCCTCCAAGCTCTGAATATAGGATCTAGAGGCATCTGTCATCCCTAGTCCTGAACTAGGATCTGAGGGCATTATGTTTTGTCGCCCCCAGTCTTCTACAAGTGCACATGTTCTCTCCGTTAATTCCATGTCCGTAGCAAGTTACATACTGAGGTGTGTTTTTCCCATATGCCTCGAAAACATAAAATCATGCTTTTGAAACCTCTCTTTCTAAAACATTTCTCGAAACATGTTTAATTAAAATATAATTTAAAGCAAATTAACTAATGCCCTAACTAATGCTGAAAAGTAAGTCTGATATTTAAAACAATAACAATGTAAAATCAACTTAAGAAGAGAGTGTCCACTCACTGAATTGAAATTTGGGTGGTGTTATTGAAGGGTTATTTAGGGGGTGAGTCCGTAAACGCAGCGGAAGCGGTGAAAATCCGTTTTTCAGCAGATTTCAAAACTTTTTCTCGGATTAATTAAATAAACATATTTATTTAATATTCCAATAATCAAATTATGAAAATAAATTCAATAAAACATTTTAAGTGAATTTACCGAAATACCCTTGCTTTGTATTTTTGTCCGTTTTAGTCCGAAATTGATCCAATCAATTTTGAATGATTCTAAATCATTTCTAAGATGAACTTATGATGTTCAAAACATCAAAACACCAAAGCAAGCAAAAATCCCCATTTTCTTATCAAGGCCGTGAGCCTCACTTGGGTTCATTTTGTGCATTTTGCACTTCATGCTTCAAGACAACATCCAAATGATATCCAATCAACATGAAACTTTATATGCATCATATACACATATAAATACACAACATATATGAAAACCCCTAATTTGGAATTAGTTAAGAACCCTAATTTTTCAATTTCACAAATTGGGCAAATTAGGCCATTTACATTAAATCAAATGTTTCAATCATCAATCTTTCATCCAATTCAAGTCTCAACACAATGAAACAACTCAAGATCAAATCTAGGTCATTTAAGAGTGGGTCAAAAACTCTAGAATAGCAACATGGTTTCATAAACCTTAAAAGAATACATATAACTACAATAGTTACATCCTTTCTTCATCATACATGCTTTACAACTTCACCAAACTTTCCATCAAAAAAAACACAAAGAACAAAGAAAGAAATAACCTAAGGATATCATATATGGAAGCCTAGATCCTAAGGAACATTTTCCTTACTAATAGTAAGTTGAGAGAAAAACTTACTAAAATCAAGCTTTCCTTGGTTTTTCTTTTCTTTCTCAAGCTTCTTCAAGGTTTCTTCAATGGTGTTTTCTTTTGTGAAATGTGTATTAGGTTAAATTAAATGAAAAGCAAATGAAAACAATATATACTTGTGAAAGAATGCCTTGGCCGAAATTATACACAAGCATATACACCAAATTTTCATTTCAATTTCATTTCAAATGCATTTAGTCAAATTTATAAATATCTAAAAACTTTATGGATATTTATTTTGGTCAACAAATGCAACTAACATCATTAACTTTAAATATCCTAACATAAGATATTTATATTTTAATTAATTTAATCATTTAACAATTAAATAATCAATTAATTAATCAAATACAAATATATTAAATATATGTATAATATTTACATTAAATATTAAAAACATATATTCATTTAGGAAATAAGTCAAATAACTCATTTTGACTATTAATTAATGTGTATTTAAATTAATCAAGTATTAAATGTAAATACACAATAATTAAGGAAATGACTATCTAGTTTCTTTAGCATGTATCTTGCGTTTAACCATTAAACGACTTTATAAATAATCAATATTATTTATTTATGTTGCTCTAGTGCTCAACGAGTATGTTTCATTATTGAGACTCTCTAGGTTCAGGTATATCCATCACGAAATCAAATTTCGTGTCCATAATCTATCCACCCGTAGATTATGACGATCACGGATAATCTCGCTGAACCATACAGGTCGAGGTCATCGCAAATGTATAATTCCTCCGTCACAGGTATCCGGATAAATCCCAGAGATATAGATGTAAACGTCAAATCTCTATCGGAATTATCCAGTCGTCTATTCTATTAGCAATCTCAAAAAGAATGTTTAGAACTAGCTTCTAAACTTACCACGGGCCCATGGTTTTATCTGATTGCTAATCATATGGACTACCTATGCTCTGGTACACAGAACTGACGGATCCTATCTTGATACACATAGGACACCCTGAGGATCTATCTACACCCAACGAACAGGCGGAGGTCTGATCTAAATAGATCGGTGACGTGACTGCCGTCTAAGTGTAGAAGATGTCTCATGTGCCCACAATGGCATCTCAAGTCTAAGAATCACAAGTGCTACTCACCCAAGAAGATTCTTATTGACGCTGGTGTACCATCCATTAAGAATCTTCGGTGAGTCGTTCAGTGTTTATCCGCTATAAACACCTACACGTCTATACTAGTCTCCAAGACTAATGGTTCATTGAGAAACCATTGGAATCAATATTCCAGTATACGACATGTACCGGTCTCAACGGGTTTACTATACTGACCAAGTAGTGTAAACCTTGACCAGGAACTGTCTGAGAATGACAACGTCATGATACTTCTCAATGTCCGTTGCGACGCTTTTGCAACTGTATCATGACTAATCATTCTCGGGTCATTACGTCTTTACCATATAATAGAATAGATTATATTATAGAAACTGCATATATTATTACTAATAATAATGTTTTACAGAAGTATTTAACAAAATACAACCGGGAATTGGCGCTCTGAGCACCAACCCCTACAGTTATGCCACTCGTCGAAGGGAATTACGGTTCCTGCGATGATCTATGATCGGTAACTTGGTTGGACTATGAATCTTGGAATATGCTTAGAATTAGATTAAGTTTCTCAATTCAATTGCTCTATAACTGTCTCATGACGTATAATACTTGCAATCGTGTTGTAGACGCTGGTTTTCGCCCGAGGTCCACAATTGAGATTTTGTATTGGGGCACTGGCGATCCTGCAAAACAAAGATGTAGAATGAGCGGGAGCACTGCCCACCGGTGTGGTGGGTGCCGGGGGCACTCCGACGCTCAAGTCAGTGAAGGTACCAAGGAGTTGGAATGTGAGAAGTCAAAGGTTGGATAATACCTTGAGCTTCGTAGGGTGCCGTGGGGCGGTAGTCGGTCGGAGGTGTGATGAGCTTGAGGAGAGAAGTAGTATCGAGCTGTGAGTATCAGAGAGCCCCTTCCCCTTGGAGTCATGTTCCTTAAATATCCATGGTACAGTAACGTGTGCCTTTATTGATTGTCTTTTGATTATCTGCCCGTTAGAACATGGTAACTGTCAACTTAATGAAGTGACATTACTGCTTGCAGGTTGGAACAGATGGCTTGTGGGTGGCATTAATGAGCCTGGGCGTTACGTGGGCCGGTCTCTGGATGGACCTACGGTTACCGGTGTTGGTGTTCATCGGGCCTGGGCCGACATTATGTCTTTGGGGTTTGATTAGGAGGCTTCAGGGGTGCGTCCAGTATTGGATATGAAAAAAATAACGAAACTACCCCTGGACCAAATTTGGCCCAAACAGTTTGTCCCCTACTCTCTAAGTCAAGAGTCATTGGCTTGGAGAGTACTTGACGCATGTGTCGCTTGAGACGAGGCCATATTACGTAGTTGTACTTCGAGCGTTGATGCTGCCTACTAATTGAACCAAACGAATGTCAAGTTATCAACTTGAGTCTAAAAGAGCCATTGGGGAAGTACCCAATCGTTTGGACCCGATGAAGGTCTGTATATCAGTCATACGACATGTGCCCTCCATGTCTACAATTTGACATGAATTAAGTCTATGGGGGATGTCCCCGGTCGACTGGACTTGATGAGTCCAGGAGGATTTGAGTCATACGACTTGTGTAATCCATGTCTACAAGTTGACTCGAAATGAGTCTATGGGGGATGTCCCCGGTCGACTGGACTTGATGAGTCCAGGAAGATATAAGTCATACGACATGTGTATTTCATGTCTACAACTTGACTCGACATGAGTCAATGGGGGATGTCCCCGGTCGACTAGACTTGATGAGCCCAGGAAGGTATAAGTCATACGACATGAGTAATCCATGTCTACAACTTGACTCGACATGAGTCCATTGGGGATGTCCCCGGTCGACTAGACTTGATGAGCCCAGGAAGGTATAAGTCATACGATATGAGTAATCCATGTCTACAACTTGACTCGACATGAGTCCATTGGGGATGTCCCCGGTCGACTGGACTTGATGAGTCCAGGAAGATATAAGTCATACGACATGTGTATTCCATGTCTACAACTTGACTCGACATGAGTCCATGGGGATGTCCCCGGTCTACTGGACTTGATGAGTCCATAAATATTTTCATACGACATTATGTCGTATGGACTGTAGGAAGTCCACGTCTTTATTTGACTCATCATGAGTCAACTGGGGATGTCTTATGTCGACTGAACTTGTTGAGGCCAGGACAATCTCCATACTACAGGTCATGGACCAGAGGAGTCTTCAAATTTTCCTAGACCAGATGAAGGTCATATGTTGACTCTATATGAGCCATGAGGAATGTCTTCAATCGATTAAATCAGACGACAGTCAGAGAAATCTCCATGCTTATGGTTACCAGATATGATGGAGATTTAAGCAAGTTTTCATTCTACTACTCACGAATAAGGTACATCGTAGCCTGTACTCCATTTGACCCAATGAGGTCCTACAAAGTCTATACACTCCCAAAGAACGTACATGAGAATCTAACCACTCCATTATACCAAATGAAGGCATATTGAAGAGTTTACATACTCAAGTCGTGATGAAAGATTCATGAAGGTCTCCACTCATCCTACATGATCTAAACATGGATAAATGAGTCTTCAACCTACTAGACTGATGAAGGTCTATGAGACTATGGTTGGATGGACTTGCTGAATGTGTATCAAATTCACTCCTTATTACACTAGACTTGAAGAAGGCCTGAGATACTACAATGGGATGAGCTTGTTGAAGGTTATTACTTCTTCACTTTTCTAGGACGCTTCTGCCAAAAAGACTTGACTAAAGGACTATATGAAAGTCCTAGATCATCATTCTTGTTTCCATTAGACCTAAGAAAGGTCAAAGAGAGTTTCACTCATACCACGATACCCACTAAATATCAATGAGGGTCTTTGCTTCTCATACTACCATCCTTTCTCTACCAGACCCCACAATGGTCATTGCTCGTCTAAGGTCGAATAGACCTCATGGGGGTCGATTGATCCCGATGTAGGTTCTAATGATCTTTCATTCTACGCAGTCTGGAGTTGGTAGGATTAAATCATGTAGCATAGATATGAAGACTAACATGCTATATCGTCTGAGGAAGAAAGGGTAATTCTACCATGCATCATGGGTCGATAGAGATCTACCTTCCCTCTAGCCTTCACTTGTGTCCTACTGCGTGCCACATTCGTCTAAAGCCTAGTCTGCACACTAGTCTCATATGCTACCAAGCCTTACACTTTAGTCGAATGGCACTTATACGTTGATTAAACCTTCGCACTAGTCGAGTGGCACTTATACATTGATAATGCCTTCGCTTAATTCTCGTTGAGTGACATGCATGTGTCGCCAAGCCTTCACATTGGTCGAGTGGAACATATATACTGCCAAAGCCTTAAAACCCTGAAGCAAACAAACAAAATGTGACAGCAAGCAAACATGATCACTAACTCCCCTACGACTCTCACAACCTCTACGACGTCACCTTTTTCGATGACCAGATCTGTACCCACCGTTACTGCCGACGAGGGCCTCGTCATTCGATGGATCTCTGACGTCCAACGCACCCACCGCCGCAGGCTCCACAAACTCAATGTCGGCCTCGATGTCGAGTGGCAGCCCAGTTTTGACCGCGTCCAGAACCCAGTCGCCACACTCCAGTTCTGCGTCGGCAATCACTGCCTGATCTTCCAAATTGTCCACGCCGTGACCATCTTTCAATCTCTCATTGAATTTCTGTCGACCCATAGTTACACATTCGTTGGGGTTGGGGTCGATGCCGATTTGGACAGGCTCGAGGAGTCTTATGGAACTGTGATTTGAGGAAATATGGTGGATTTATGTAAGCTGGCCTTTGAGAGGTTGGCGAGGGGCCGAATTGAAGAACAAGGGGTTGAAGAATTTGGCACAGTAGATTTTGGGAAAGGAATTCGAAAAGCCGATGAGGGTTACAATGAGTCGTTGGGATAATTGTTGGCTTAGTCATGCTCAGGTTCCGTATGCTTGCATTGATTCCTTTGTTTCATTTGAGCTTTGGGATAGTGCTTATGGATTAATTTTGAGATCTGGGTTTTGTTCTTTGGTACATGTCGACTGAAGCAAGCTATTAATACCTAAGTGGATAAAACCAAATATCCACCAAGAGTGCCCAAAACTATAACACCTCCCTCTCTACACCACCTCAATCGTACTTAAGGACACTTTAAACTGAATCTAAGTTGAAGGAAAATGAGAGCGAGAGAATAGATAATGAATTTCAGCTACCCATGCCCCTTGTTAATTTGAACTGGAATACTGAAAGATTTAGTGTAGCCTCCCATACATGGTTACGCCCAGTGCTTGCCTCAAAGTTCGACATACCAATAGTGCCCTTGGACCCAGAGTCTTTCTTTTTAGGATTACATTCATGTCCTTCTGCTTGAGAAGATTGCTGAAGTTGAACTGAAGAAAATTTGGGTGGAACCGAGATGGAAGGCCTCTCATGTAGGGTGAATCTTGTCTTCGAATTCCAAAAGTAACGATACCGGGCCTCTCCATGGTTTGGGTAGAGTATGATCCTCATGAGCATATCTTACTGCAGCAGTAGTCGCAGTCACAGAGATGAAGCAATTATGTTATCCTAACGATGTCGTTTCAAGAGAAAAAATGAGAACCGCACTGATTTAGTCAAAAGAAAATGCTTTGATGCTTCTAATTGAATAAGGGATCTCGGTCTTTGATCTCTTGAGCTGGGATGTTGTTTGATTAGTGAGATCTTGAAGTCTTTCGACTATGTATAATGGGGCGACATAGGCCTGATCGTTTTGGCTCTTGTGATACTTTGTTCTTCATTTTCAAAGTGTTTGCACTGCCAGAGGTACTTCAATGTGCAGTGTCGAATGGACTGGTGTCCACTCTGTTTATTGTGACCTGGAGATTGTGAGCATTTTATCTGAAAACCATTGAAACTTTTTGTGCGTTCTTGTGGCAAATTGATCGTAATGAGGATAAGAAATTTGGTTTCTGACTCCCACGTGTAGAACCGAATAGGGCCTGCTAGCTGCTTGAGGAAATGCCACAAAGGCTTTTTCTTTTTCTTTTTTTATAAATCTGAAAATGAATCTGACACACTGGATCAAGCTTTCACAACCTCATTCCAATCCTACATCCCGCTGCTGGCCTTGATTAGGTGAAAACATAAGTCCACCAAAGGAGCCTTCCATAACAGGGGAGGCACCACGCTGAAGCCAATTTGTGTTGGCTGCCATAAGCTCAGGCTACATTGAATAATTAGATACATCATTGCTTCTTGTTGCTGAAGTCGTGGATTAAGTATCTGTTGCTGACTTTGAAGTTCTGGTATTCGACCGTGAATGGATTGGTCCTGCAATGTTCTTTCTATTCATGGGTGATAGTCAGCTAATTGGACGCTACCAAGGTTATTTGTCGTGTGATCCTATCGTCTCATGGGTAATGGGTTTATCACCGAATGAGTTTGTGGGGTAGTCTATGCGGTGAGGCGCTCTCTTCAAGGGGATGACTCTCTTTTAAAATGAGTTTACTGTCTCACAGTGTCAAGTGAGACACTCACCTCACAACGGATCTTTACAAGAATTAATTTGGAGTGTCCTCATCGAGTCGAGTCTACATCCTTACACTGTTGAGTGGGATAGTATCCTCATGATGTGTCTTTATTTGAAGGATCTTCCTTGAACTGAAACTATATCCTCGTAGTACCGGGTGGAATGCCAACTCATTGTATCTTCATCTAGAACATCCTTCTTAAGCCGAGACTACATTATTGTAGTGTCGAATGGTATTTCTGCTTCTAGGTAGTAGTTTTTCCTTGTCGTGTGGGATGGAACCTCAACCATCTAGTTAAGACTTCTTCCATCTCATGTTAAATGAGATCTCGAACAATTGATAAGCCTCACATGTAGAGTGTCGAATGGAATTTCAAGCAAATGATAAGCCTTATATATAATAATGACAATTGGGTCATCTTCTAATACACTGATGTCGAGTGAGACATCCCTAACAAGTCCTACGCCTCATTGCAAATGTCGACTATGATTCCCTTATCAATTTTCAGGTTATAAATTGTGGTGTCGACTGGGACACCATAGCAAGTCTCATACTATAAATTGTGGTACCAACTATGACATCTGTCATAAGTCACAAGCTACTTATTGATGTCGACTGGGACACCCATAATCATTTTCAAGCTATATTGTGTAGTATCGACTGAGACATTATTAAAAGGTGCAAGACATACCTGGTAATGTTAACCACGATGTCCACGCCAAGTCTTTATTCCGGTACGTCGACTGGGACACCGTCTTCATGCCAAGTACTTGTTTCTTATAGAAATCCATAAGAGACAACCCAATCATGTAGTATGGAGCTGAAGGCAATCCATGCATTCTAAGGAAGATGACCATCATTTCACATGTAGTAAGAGGTTGATGACGATCAACCCATGGATCTTTATGTGTGAAAGAGTCATAGATAGAGACGTCTTTGCTTGCTAAGAATCGCTAGGGCCCCACGGTGGGCGCCAAATTGTAGACGCTGGTTTTCGCCCGAGGTCCACAATTGAGATTTTGTATTGGGGCACTGGCGATCCTGCAAAACAAAGATGTAGAATGAGCGGGAGCACTGCCCACCGGTGTGGTGGGTGCCGGGGGCACTCCGACGCTCAAGTCAGTGAAGGTACCAAGGAGTTGGAATGTGGGAAGTCAAAGGTTGGATAATACCTTGAGCTTCGTAGGGTGCCGTGAGGGCGGTTAGTCGGAGGTGTGATGAGCTTGAGGAGAGAGTAGTATCGAGCTGTGAGTATCAGAGAGCCCCTTCCCCTTGGAGTCATGTTCCTTAAATATCCATGGTACAGTAACGTGTGCCTTTATTGATTGTCTTTTGATTATCTGCTCGTTAGAACATGGTAACTGTCAACTTAATGAAGTGACATTACTGCTTGCAGGTTGGAACAGATGGCTTGTGGGTGGCATTAATGAGCCTGGGCGTTACGTGGGCCGGTCTCTGGATGGACCTACGGTTACCGGTGTAGGTGTTCATCGGGCCTGGGCCGACATTATGTCTTTGGGGTTTGATTAGGAGGCTTCAGGGGTGCGTCCAGTATTGGATATGAAGAAAAATAACGAAACTACCCCTGGACCAAATTTGGCCCAAACACGTGTCATAATGCATGTATATGAAATGATACAAAACAAATAGGGTGACCCATAACCTTTAAAGTTGAGTATGAAAGGAAGCGAAATTATTTATGCCTTGTGTCGCGACGCTGGGTCTGGCGCATCGCGTCGCGCATGAAAACAAAATTAGACAGAGGACATGCTGTGTACGAGTCGCGATGCGAACCAGATCAGAGCTGAAAGAAGGCTTCTGTTTTGTACGAGTCGCGACGCGGAATGCTTCGCGTCGCTACGCTAAGCCATTATCAGAGGCTAGTTCCACTTTTCAATGCCATACTCCAGTAATCCTCACACCTTTAATCTAGGACCAACACATAGGCACTTTTCCAACTTTAAAACTCATCTCACATCACCACCTATACACAAACCATTATCTAGAATCATTTAATTACCAAGCATAATATCCTCAACATGTTCATACACAAATAAACCTCATTACATGTTTATACTCTCAAAACACTTCTCAAAATACATGCTAACAACTAATCCAAAGCCAATTATGCAATTCTCATTATTAGGGTAACACAATGTGCCAAATTAGGGCTTCATTTCCTTGCCCAAAATTGATAAATAAAGAAAGAAAGGGGGATAGAAGCCTACTTTGTGTACTAGAAACTTGAGAATCATCACTTGTTACTCCTAAAATGGCTTGAGAAAGAAGAAGAAAGTTTGAAGAATTCTCCTTGGGTATACATGTTTTTGAGCTTAGAGGAGATGAGTGAATAGTGTGCTATTTATAGACAAAGATGGGCTGATTTTTGTGATAGAATGAGTGGTTGAGATGATGCCACATCACTCAATTCTAGTTAATTTTCGAAATTACTATAGTAGCCGAGAAAATCTCAATATTTGATCCATTTTGGGTTCGAATTTGGAAAAATATCCAGCACGAAAAATATAGCTCTCGGTCTAAGCTTTCCGACGATATAAAATTCATAAAAATTGGATTTCGTATGAGAAACTTATGGCCTAAGTACCATGAGTTGTTCGGAGTGGAACATCGTACCATCTCGTATTGGAATCTCTAAGAATTTATCGATTGTCTCCCAGGTCATTTCATGAGTGTATAAATATTCAAACATAATTTATATTATGTAACATTCGTCCCAAAATGAAACAGTAGTCGAGATCACCGATCTTCGAGATTATCGGTCGTTACAACACATGATTGGGCAAATCAACATTTTCAAAATCGGGAGGTTATTCAACATAAACTTCCTTTATAATGTACCTATTAAGAAAAGAACTTTTCATATCCATTTGATAAAGTGTAAAATTTTTATGACAAGAAAATGCCAAATTGATACGTATGGCTTCAAGTCTAGCTACGAGAGTAAAAGTTTCATCATAATCTATTCATTCTTCTTGGTTGTATCTTTGAGCCACTAATCTTGATTTATTTCTCACAACCAATCCCGACTCATCAAGTTTGTTTCTAAAAACCCATTTTATTACATGAGTAGGTCTAGGAAATAGATGCCACATTTTATTTCTCTCAAATTGATTTAATTCCTCTTGCATAGCCATAATCCAATGATCATCTTTTTTCGACTTCAAGGAAGCTCTTAGGCTCAATTTCAGAAATGAATGCCACGTGATTATAAAAATTTCTAAGTGTATGTCTTGTGATAATTTTCTCGGATGGACATTCTATAATTAATTCCCTTATATGCGATTTCATAACTCTAGCATATTTAATTTCCTTAGGAAAAGATGGATAGTTATCACCTTGATTTGTTGAGGAATTTCTTCATTACCTTCATGTTGTGTTTGGTTCTCAACTTGCAAGTGATAATTGGGATCATCTAGATGTAGATCATTTAGTTGCTCTCCTAAGTGATCCTCATCATCACCATCTTTCCTATCAAAAACTTTGTTGCTAGATGAAGAGTTGTAAGATTCATCAAAGTTCACATTCATAGACTCTTCAACTATCATAGTTCTTTTATTATATATTCTATATGCTTTGCTAGATGAAGAATATCCTAGAAAAATTCCAACAACAGATTTAGAATCAAATTTTCCAAGGTTATCATTTGTGTACAAAATAAAACATTTGCAACCGAAAACTTTGAGAAATGAAATATTTAATTTTCTACCTTTCCATAACTCATAGGGAGTTTTGTCTAGGCGTTTTCTCATTACAACTCTATTGATCACGAAACATACGGTATTAACAGCTTTAGCCCAAAAGTACTTTAGTAAGTGATGTTCATTAAGTATTGTCCTAGTCATTTCTTGTAAGGATAGATTTTTGCGCTCTACAACCCCGTTTTGTTGAGGTGTTCTAGCAAAAGAGAATTGATGCTTTATGCCATGCTCTATGCAAAAATCTTCAAAGAGTTGATTTTCAAATTCTCCCCCATGATCACTTCTTATGCAAATAATGCTAGAATCTTTTTATTTTTGAACTTGATTGCAAAACTTTATGAATGATTTAAAAGTATCATTTTTATGAGTTAAAAATAAAATCCATGTAAATATAGTGTAATCATCAACTATTATAAATGCATAGTTTTTACCACCAAAACTTGTAGTTCTAGATGGTCTAAATAAATCCATATGGAATAGTTGTAGGGGTTTTAAAGTGGAAAAGTCATTTTTAGCTTTGAAAGAACTTTTATGTTGTTTACCAAGTTCACAATTTTCACAAACTTGATCTTTCACAAATTTTAACTTTGGAAGTCGTAAATCCTTCTGGGAAATTTTGAAAATCAATTTGATGTGTTGTCATTTAATCTTCTATGCCAAAGTCAAGAGTTGTCATCTAATGCACTCAAACATTTACATGATGCATGTCATGTCTATTGTCAAATAAATAAACATTTTGATCTCTATAACCTATGAACAATATATTATGTGATATTCTATAAAAAAAAAAAAACCTACAAATAGATGCATCAAATTCAACTTCATATCCTTTATCACATAATTGGCTAATGCTTAAACATTATACTTAAGACCATAAACTAATAAAATATTTTCAATCAAAGTGGTGGAACCGGCACTAACGTTTCCATATCCAAGGATCTCATCTTTACCGTTGTCACCAAATGTGACGGATCCACCACCATTGATGTAAGTGAATGAAGAAAGTTTTAAGTAGTCCTCCATCTTATGCCTTGAGCATCCATTATCGATGAACCATTTTCCTTTAATCTTCTTCTTCTTCACCTATTCAGGGAAAATCATGTACTTTTAGGTACCCAAATTTTCTTGGGTCCTTGGGGGGTTAGTCTTGGTTCCTTTTGGAACCCATGCAACCTTCACATTTTCCTTCATATACATGCAATCATATATCTTATGTCCTTTCCTATTGCATGCATGACATATGATATTTGCATCAAAAGTAACATATGTATAAGAGGTGGATGTCTTAACAAAATGATTTTTCAAATAAGTTCTTTTGTTATAAGGCCTATATCACAAACCTTCTTTATTGAATACACATCTTTGAGAACCAAATGGCATTTTAAAATTTTTCTCACCCAAAATTAATTTTGTTACAATGTTATCCAAATCTATGACATTCTTTTTCAAAGAATCATTTTCTTTTTTAATAGATTTACAATCACAAGTAGTGGAACTAGATGTCATGCTTGATATGCTCTTTCCAAGTATTACATTTTCACTCTTTAAGCATATTAATTCCTTTTCATACATTTCATTTTTCTCTACAATTAATGCATGATCATATAATAATAATGAATGTTCATTTTGACCATTTTATGCTTCTTTATTAATAAATCATATAATTCATGCAATTTATTAAATATAACAAGTAATTTATCATAATCGAAGGAATCATGTACCTTTTTCTTCTTCACTTTCAATGAAAAAGTCATCATCCTCAATTGCCAAAAAGGTAAGGTTGTTTGTCTCATTTGCACCTTCTTCATCCGAAGAGCTTAAATCATTATCGCTCCAAGTGGCCTTTGATCGGTGCGTAATCACACGCGTATAACGCAAGCGCACGTATCGTTCAAGTAGTATAAAAAGTATCGATCCCACGAGGACTTAAAACCTTTTGTTATCAATTTATGAAGTTAAATGTTTACAAGTATCTAATGGATTGATTGTTTGATTGGGTGGTGACTTTAAAATTAAAACAAGTAAATAAAATTGCTTGAAAGTAGATTGAAGAAAATTCAAATTTATAAAACTATCCAGGGTTGTGAATCCTTCCAATATCTTTTTAAAAGATGAAGTGGTTATTTTACATTTGTGTAATATATTGGTTTATTAACCTGGAACACGAAATTATGTAAAAGCCTCTTCCGATGGTCAAATACAAATACCCAGTATAACCCAATTAATCATATTCCTATGTTAACCAAGTTATCTGAATTTAATAAGATTAAGTTCCAATTATGGCTACCCCCGCCCGACAGATATATTCCTATCCTGTAAGTAAATCTATTAAAGGATTATTTATCCTCAAGGAAGATCGTGGGCTATTAAGTCTAAGGTCTTAAACTTAAAATCTCTTTTCCAAGTTCATTTTAAGTTTACCAGTTCAATTTTATTAATGGTCAGTTAATAAAAAACATTAGGATTAAGGCTCAATAAATAAACCTTTATATTACCAAACTGTAATTTAACCCCTTATAAACCGGTGATATTGGATTTCATCACAACCCCAGATAACTGGCTTAGTTACGACACATATTTACGGGTAGTAAAAACTTAAATAAAATAAAAGACATAAAGTAAAATATTGAAAATTAAATGCTGAAAAGTAAATGCTGAAAAGTAAATTACTGAAAAGTAAATGCTGAAAAGTAAATTCTGAAAAGTAAATGCTGAAAAGTAAATTGCTGAAAAGTAAATAAAGTAAAAGTACAATAAAAGAAAATGCTGAGGTAAAAGGATCCACTTTTATTACTTCTATTTTAGATATCTCCCTTAATATAATATATTAACTTTGCATGATAATTACCAACCAGCATATATGCGGTATCCAGATTAAGTCAAATTAATAATTAATTACCAACCGACCAATCAGGCGGTATCCAATTTAGTCAGGTTAAAACCAATTTAAATAATTACCAACCGACCAATATGGCGGTATCCTCGTTAAGTCAGGTTTTAACTAGTTTATATATTATAATTAAGAGAGATTAATCTAAATATTAGTAATAAAAGTTTTACCTTTTACCCCGCAAAGGGGAGTTACCTCCTCATTACTGAAAAGTAAAAACTGAAAATTAAAGAAAGAAAAGTATTGTGCGTAAAAGTAAATTGCGGAAAGTAAAAACTGAAAAGTAAAGAAAAGAAAGTGCGAAAGCGGAAATTAATTACTGAAAGCTGTAAATAAACAAACAAGATACAATCTTCTTAGTATTCTTAAGGAATTCCTTAGAAGAAAATATGAATTTACAAATGAAATGGCTTGGTATTTATAGGCAAAATTTTGCCTCCATCAAATCATCCACCAAATCCATTATTAATTGCTCCACCAAATCCATTATAATTGCTCCACTAATTGCTTATCATGTTTGGTGGTGATTTGATAATTTTATTAATTATTTATTAATTTATTTTTTGCTTTGAAAATGATTGAAAATGACTTTAATAATTACACACAACACACTTTTGGATGGTTCATCAATTGCGGGCTTGAAATATTCATAATTAGAAATTAGTTTGTCTTTAAAAGTTGTAGATATTTGAGTCTTCTTTAATATAAAACTTGAATCAGCTCAATCCGATATCGGAGTAAGAAGTTATGCCCAAAATACGACAGATGCGCAAAACTGGAATTTCAAAACTGCACTTCGTTAAAACGCCCTCTCAAGTTTCCAATCTCCAAAATTAATATGTCAAGTCCAATTTTTGCCCTTATTTGACCCACATTTCGTCCTAAATGATTTCATTGTGTCCCATATTATTTTATCTGTAAAATAAACTAAAATACATCAAAACGTTCATCAAACCTGAGAAACTAAACAAAATATTAAGTAAAAGTGGCGGTAAATATTGATATATTTTCCGCTCATCACACCCCCAAACCTACCATTTTGCTAGTCCTCGAGCAAAACAACAAAATAAAATACAAGAAATAATTAAAATTAAGCTAAGCCACTTTCGTAGGGATCACAGTTGCATTTAGCATATGCAACAAGCCTTTAAACCCCAAGTGTCCCTAGTGGACGACTTATAGTCTCGTGAGGGCTTACAGCAACGATATCCAAAAACGTTTTACAAAAGTAAAAAGATAATAAAATTAATGCACACAAAAGCAAAAAGACAAGAGAAAAGAGAATAAAGAAGTTAGTGACTAATCATGTGAAACTTCTACTTCAAGTTACTAGTTGTTTTCTTTCTTTATAAATTACTGAATAAGTAAATTCTCCGATTATATTTACCATTCTCCATATGCACAGCCGACAAAATATTAATCAACTCATTTTTGCCCACAACAGTCACAAGTGCAGTTGATAAGAGAGTAATATTTTTGTCCTAAAGTTTTATCAGAATTCACACCTTTTTGCAGCAATGAAATAATTTTTCTGATTTTTTTCTTTGATTTTTGATTTTTTTATTTATATACAATGTCTTCCATCTATGTAGCGAGTGTTGGGTCGGTGGCTCCCAAACCAGTTGGCTTTAGGGCACCAGGTGTTAAGACACCCCTACAGACTTAATTACTCAGACTTCAGTTATATATATTTTTGCAACATCCTTGATCCATGTAGCGAGCTTTGGGCAAGTGACTCCCAAACCAGTTGGCTTTAGGGCACTAGGTGTTAAAACACCCTTACAGACTTAATAACTCGGACCTCAGACGTTTTTTTTTACTCCATCATTTTTTGATATGCTTTCTCCAATTAAACTATAGCACTAAATATTACAAACTTTTCAATTACAACTCATGTCCGTATGTTACCATGCATGTTGATAATACCTGCCAACTGAGCATATGAAGATCCATTTTAGTCAGTATTATGGAGAAATCACAAATTAAATAATTCAAAAGGAAATAAACAAAAATTAACTTGTTCCGAAATAGGTTTTAGACACGTCTCAGGAGTGGAAACTCCTTACTCAGCTATCTCTTACCAATTTCACCTTTTTAGTCAAAATAAAAACACAAAAACGCAAAATATTTTTGTAATTTTTGAAAAAATTTCAATTTTTTTGTATTTTTCGAAAAATTTGGACTAAAAATAAAAACAACACACCACTAAAAACAAGATACTGATCAACTAATTCCCTCCCCCAAACCTAAATGAGACATTATCCCCAATGTCTTAAATAGTAGAAGAAGAGTTTAGAAGATAGTACCTGGTTAGCTGAAATTCTACACGAAAAGTTAAAGGTTAAGATCCAGATTAATCCGACGCCTCTTACCACGATTGTCCTCAGACCAATTTTTCTTTGAAATGATAGGGTCAATTTGTGGTTCATAGGCTAAGATTTGGTCAATTAGATCTGGAGCAGTTCTGGCAGTAAAGAGGAGTTCTTTCATAGGTTTTGTCACGAACCCATTTCTCCGGGCATCATCAAGAAACACACAAAGAAAATCATAAAATCCTTCAACGTTGTACAGTCCAAGCGGTTTCTGGTGTATGTTCAAGTTTTCCCAAGATAATACTGTTAAAATTTCCTCCAATGTACCCAAGCCACCTGGCAAAGCAATAAAAGCATCAGCACGGTTAATCATTTCTACCAGTCGTTCAGACATACCTGGCACAATTAGCTCTTCTCCGTTTGATGGTCCAATAAGATTTGCCTCCGCCAAGGGTTTTGGGATGATTCCTAAAACGTGACTGCCTCCCTCCTGTACAGCTTTTGAAACGATCCCCATAAGTCCAAGATTGCCTCCGCCATATACTAAGTGCATATTCCTTGCAGCTAAGACTCGACCCAATCCTGTGATGCCTCTACGTAATATGGTTTAACACCAACACTAGTACCGCAAAACACACATATGTTTTCAACTCGTCTTCTTGAAGTGGCTTCCATGTTTTACTCTGGATGTCTTCAAAAGTGCAATGATGAGTTGAATTTATAATACCTAAAAATGGTGAGTAAAATAATAGCACCAGTACCTGCCAAATGACAATTATTAGTTAAACAATAAAATAAATCGTGATAGTCAAAAAGCTCTGGATCCTGTCGGAGAAAATAAAAGAAAACAACAAAACAAATTACAATTATTAGGAAAAGACAAAGAGATATAATATGTACAAGAAAAGTAGCAGCTTGATTGACGTCTATGCGTCAGGGACAAGCTTCCCATCCAATTTTCTTATAAATTGGCAAACAGGGTCTTTTTGAGTCAGATTCCCAAGACTTAATTGTTGTCTTTCTTTTTGGAATTGTGTATGTAATTTGCGAATGGCTATATGAACATATCCACTGGGATGCGTCTCAAGAGTCAAAGATATATTATCTACAGACTCCTTACTCAAGCCATCCCTAATGAATTTAATTTTGTCTTCATGATTATCAGACACCATTCTTAAAGAACGACAACGAGTATTGCAATTCCAGCGTGCACATTTGTAACAAACACCCATTTTCTTAGCTCTACGTTTCTTTGCATAGGTGCTTCTTCCAAATCCAGGCAAATAAGAATTACAGGAATCAGAATACTCACCTGCTAATCGGACCCGTGCTTCGATTACCCAACGAATGTCATTAGGAATATCATGGATCACCAGTAGTCTCATCCATTCCAGGCGAGCTTTGTAGACTTTCATCAGAGAGTTTTGAGGGAGAGAAGGAAATTGCTTGTGAAGATTTGCAAGAATTTCTTCCATCCTGAAATGTCTTAATCTGCAAAAACTAAACACAAAAAATTAAATCACACCAAATCACAATATATACACAAATTGCATGGGTTGCCTCCATGCTAGCGCTATGTTTAACGTCGTCAGCTAGACGTGACTTCTCGAACGTTAGACTGGATCTGAAAGTGTGACACTTTCTTTTTGTCGCTCAAATGATTCTCCCCAGTAGTGTTTAACATGCTTGTTTTTAACCTTGAATGTTTTGTTGGAGTCAGGATCATGTATCTCAACGGCTCTGTCTGGTAAAACCTTGGTGATCACAAATGGACCTGACCACCGTGATTTTGGCTTCCATGGGAAGAATTTCACCCTTGATTTGTTTAACAGTACCTTCTGCCCTGGTTCCAGTTGTATGCGCACTAACTTCTCATCATGTCTTTTCCTCGCTTTTTCTTTGTACAATTTGGCATCCTCAAAAGGCTGATTGTGAAATTCCTCCAATTCGTTGAGCTGGTAGAAATTTTTCTCTTTTGTTGCTTGTAGTGCAAGAATTGGCTTTTTCAGTGCAAAAGACACTTTATCTTCAGGCTCCACAGGCAATTGACATGTTTTAAGTTTGTCAGTAGAACTTTGCATTGCATTGGAGTTCTGAATGGTACTGTGTATCACATCAAGTCTGAAACATTCCTCATTCTTTTCATCATCTGTGAAATTTATGGCCTTGAAAACATTGAATGTTACTTCTTGGTCATGTACCCTCATGGTTAGTTCTCCTTTCTGTACATCAATAATGGTTCGACCTGTAGCCAAGAATGGTCTTCCGAGTATTATCGGCACGTCTTCATCTTCCTCCATATCGAGGATAATAAAATCTGCTGGGAAAATGAATTTTTCAACTTTGACCAGCACGTCTTCAATTACACCTCTCGGAAATACTAGTGTTCTATCAGCAAGTTGTAGAGAGACTGAAGTGGGCATTGTTTCTCCAATCTGCACTTTCTTGAAAATAGAAAAAGACATCAAGTTAACACTTGCACCTAAATCACATAAAGCCCTACCAAAGTTATGTTCTCCTATGATGCAAGGAATGGTGAAACTACCGGGATCTTTCAACTTTGGGGGAAGTTTTCTCTGAATGATGGCGCTGTATTCTTCTGATAATGCTACTGTCTCATAATCTCCCAATCTCCGCTTTCGTGAAAGAATATCTTTCATGAATTTGGCATAGCTGGGCATTTGTTCCAATGCTTCTGCAAATGGAATGTTGATATGCAGCCTTTTGAAGATCTCCAGGAAACAAGCAAACTGCTTGTCCAGTTTGTTTTTCTGAAGACGCTGAGGAAAATGTGGAGATTGAGTGATCTGTTCTTTTTCCTCCATCTGTTGCTTTGTTTCTTTTGGAACTTCCTCAACAGTTGTTTTGGCTCCAACATCTTTGTTGATTTCAGTACCGATTTTTAACATGATGGCATGACACTGCTCCTTCCCTAAGTTCCTTGGATTTGGTTCTGTATTGCTGGGAAGATTCCCTGGCGGTCTGTAACTCTGAGCATTGGCCAGTTGTCCAATTTGATTCTCTAGTGCTTAGATGGAAGCAGATTGGCTCTGAAACATAACATTGTACTTTTTTAACTGAGCCACTCATGGCCTTTGTTCTGCTGTTGGAATCCAGGTGGTGGATTGTTCTTTTGCCCTGAATTGTTGCTCCATGAAAAATTTGGATGATTCCTCCACCATGGGTTGTAGGTGTTGGAATATGGATTGTTCCCTTGTCTGTTGAAATTGTTGACATAATTCACCGTTTCTTCAAGTTGGTTTGGTTATGGCGCTCCTCCATATGGTGAACTTGTGGATCCAGTGGTAAGAGTCTCCATGAATTTGCATATTTGATCCAGCTTGGCGTTGACTGCTGTATTGGCTCCACTTTCATAAATTCCTGCAATTCTTTGGATCATGCTCCTTTCTGTTGGCCACAAGGAATTGTTGTTGGCCATTTCTTTGATTAGGTTCCAGGCTTGATCTTATCCTTTTGCCATTAAAGCTCCTCCAGCAGCAGCATCGATTGTGGTTCTCATCAGTCCAGAAAGTCCATTATAGAAAGTTTGGACTTGAAGCCATTTTGGAATCTCAAGGTGAGGACATTTTCGGAGCAAATCTTTGTACCTTTCCCAAGCTTCGTAGAGAGTTTCCGAGTCTTGTTGCACAAAGGATGTGATGTCATTCCTCAGCTTTCCAGTTCTGGCTGGTGGAAAGTACTTTGCAAGAAATTTGGTGGCTAAAGTGTTCCAAGTTGTGATGGAACCTGCTGGTAGTGAATGTAGCCAAGCTTTAGCTCTGTCTTTCAAGGAGTATGGAAAAACCCGTAGTCTCATTGCTTCTTCAGCTCCTCGGTTGTAATTGAAAGTGCCGCAAACTTCCAGGAAGTTGCTGATGTGGGTATTAAGATTTTCAGTTGCTTTGCCCCCAAACTGCACTGACTGCTGAATCATCTGAATGCATGTTTTGATGTCACACACATTTGCTGGTAAATGAGGAAGTACAATACAGGAAATGAAGCCGTCGACCACCGGAATGGTTCTGTCTCGAATGGGTATTGGTGGTGCAACTTCCAAAGGTTCAGGTTCCATGTTGACTAAAGCTTATTGGCCTCTCGACTTTCCCTTCTCAACTGTCTGATGATTCTTTCAATTTCTGGGTCAAGCGGTCGGAGTTCAAAGCTTCTGGTTCGTCTCATGTAGTTTCTGAGAACCTGAAACACAAGAAAACAACAACAATAAGTAAAAAGAAATTAGATACAAGTAAATGTATCTAACCTCAAAATTAATAGTGAAAGATAAATAAGTCTCTGGCAACGGCGCCAAAAACTTGACCGGTGCGTAATCACACGTGTATAACGCAAGCGCACGTATCGTTCAAGTAGTATAAAAAGTATCGATCCCACGAGGACTTAAAACCTTTTGTTATCAATTTATGAAGTTAAAAGTTTACAAGTATCTAATGGTTTGATTGGGTGGTGACTTTAAAATTAAAACAAGTAAATAAAATTACTTGAAAGTATATTGAAGAAAATTCAAATTTATAAAACTATCCAGGGTTGTGAATCCTTCCAATATCTTTTTAAAAGATGAAGTGGTTATTTTACATTTGTGTAATATATTGGTTTATTAACCTAGAACACGAAATTATGTAAAAGCTTATTCTGATGGTCAAATACAAAGAAAGTATGAATTTACAAATGAAATAGCTTGGTATTTATAGGCAAAATTTTGCCTCCATCAAATCATCCACCAAATCCATTATTAATTGCTCCACTAATTGCTCCACCAAATCCATTATTAATTGCTCCACTAATTGCTTATCATGTTTGGTGGTGATTTGATAATTTTTATTAATAATTTATTAATTTATTTTTTGCTTTGAAAATGATTGAAAATGACTTTAATAATTACACACAACACACTTCTGGATGATTCATCAATTTCGGTCTTGACATATTCAGAATTCGAAATTATTTTGTCTTTCAAAGTTGTAGATCTTTGAGTCTTATTTAATCTGGAACTTGAATCAGCTCAATCCGATATCGGAGTAAAAAGTTATGCCCAAAATACGACAGATGCGCAAAATTGGAATTTCCAAAACTGCACTTCGTTAAAACGCCCTTTCAAGTTTCCAATCTCCAAAATTAATATATCAAGTCCAATTTTTGTCCTTATTTGACCCACATTTCGTTCTAAATGATTTCATTGTGTCCCAATATTATTTTATCTGCAAAATAAACTAAAACACATCAAAACGTTCATCAAACTCGATAAACTAAACAAAATATTAAGTAAAAGGGGCGGTAAATATTGATATATTTTCCGCTCATCAGCCTTCATTGCCTTCTTTTTGAGCTTTCCCTTGAATCTCTTCATAGGAAAATCGACAAATTTGTGACCCAATTTCTTGCATTCAAAGCAAGTGATTTTTTTTCCCTCTTGTGCTTCCATGGTCTTTCATATTCCTTCTTCACTTCTCTTCTAAATTTCCCTTTAGTGAGCTTTTTGTTTTTGAGGAAATTCTTGAAATTTCTTGTAATAAGTGCCACATCCTCATTATTATCTTCATCATCACTAGAGTTTTCACTATCATCTCTTATTGCGCTTGATTTTAAAACTAGATTATTTCTTCCTTTACTCTCTTCTTCTTCTTTCAAATCCATCTTGATCTCATCTCATACTCCAATAATTTTCCCACCAAGTCATTTAGTTTCAAAGTGTTCATATTATTCGATTCTTTAATGAATGAGGTACAAATTCTATATTCCTTAGGAAGAGACCTTAAAGATCTTCTTGACTTAATCATTTGTACTAATGTTGTTTCCTAAAACACTTAGTTGATTTACAATCATAGAAAACCTTGAAATTATTTTCTCAATGTATTCATCGATTTCCATATTAAAGCTATCCAACTCACACATGAACCGATTAATCTTGGATTATTTAACTTGGTTAGTTCCCTCGTTCACAATCTCCAAAGACTTCCATAATTTATAGACGTTTCCAAATTCCAGAAATTTATTGATTTGGCTCCGATCAATTGCGCAAAATAAATGATTGAAAGCCTTTTTATTGTTGGAAGTTTCCATATAGTCCTCATCGTTCCATTCATATTGTGGTTTTGGAAAATCCACACTGTTACTATCTTTCTTCGTTGGCATTTTAGAACCTTTAATGATCACTTTGAATGATTGCACATCAACGGCGATGAGGTAGTTCAATATCCTCATCTTCTAATAATTATAGTCGGTTCCGGCGTAGAACGAATGTCTTTTTGTCAAAAATCCCTTGGCAAAGTTCATTGACGTATTGCTTGTAATTGCCATATTATCTCTTCTCGGATGGTCAAATCCTTAGCGAGAAGTTAAAGCTCTGATGCTAATTGAAATTCCATACAAGCACTATCAAGTAACAACTATACCCAAAAGATGGGTGAATTGGGTAATTAAAAAATTAATGCGGAATTATAAATCTTAGCAATTTCAGGCTTTCAACCTTTACCAACAATTGTAAAATACATTGTTGATTCAAAATAAAATTACACAATCTAACGATAAGGGAAGAGAGATATAACACCGATTTTATAGTGGTTCGGCCCAATCACTTGCCTTCGTCCACTCTCTTCAAGCTCACTTGAAGATTCCACTAGTTTCAATAAACTTACAACCAAAATATTTTTTCACCAAGGTTTCTCTCAAACCTTTTACACTAACTCCACCCTTGAGAGTACTCACAACTTACACAAGGGATTTCACACAAGTGTTTTGGATAATAAAAGTTTATGTTTACAACACTATTTGGATACTCACTAAGAAAAATATAAGGATCAAAGAGTGAGTGTGCTAACCAAATATATCTAAGCCTACTAAGATGTAAATGAAGATTTATGTAATGAGCTTAGGAAATGATCAAGAAGATTTTTATATCTCTCTTATTTTTTCTTTCAATAAAAATATTAGAAGGTGTAAGAACTAAGCAAAAATGAAATATGGTCTCAATATATAGTAAAAAATTCGATCAGATGAACTTTTTAGCATGACACCGGTATGCCGGTCTGAAATTCAAACGGCTACTGAATAGTATGAGTCATGTCAGTTCCATAGAGCATGCAAAATATTTTGGCTCATCGATATGGTGCATGTCGGTTCCAGTAAGTATGCAAAACACACAGACTCATCGATATGTAAATCGGTATGGTTCATGCCGGTTCTGGAGACCTGTTTTTCTTTAGGTTCGCAGGTATTAAGGCTGGTATGAAAGTTTACTGGTTTCAGAAGCTATTCAAATCAAGTGAAGACCAGTATGAAGACCGATATGAATGAGACCAGTTCCAGAGAGTATGACAATGAGGTATGAGACAACGATATGTCGGTATCATGGACCGATATGCCTGTCTCAGTACATAAAACTCAGTATTGGTGTTCAAAAATATTTATGTATTTGACCCTTAGACTTATATGAGCATGCATAAATCCTATGAGCTTAAAAATATTTAGATATCACATTACTTACATTTAAAGTCCTAAGCTTTAAGATCTTGCATCACGCTTCTTGATTGAGCTTTGTCTTTGAGTCGTTTTACTTTGAAGTCTTTTTATAGACGTTGCAGTTGCGAATGTGCATCGACGTTGCTAGCATTGCATCATCAAAATTCTTCATTGAGTATAATGGTACTTACAAGAGGTTGTAATGTTTCTCTTTTTTCTTTTCTTTTCCTTTCTTTTCTTTTATTTAATATTATATATTCTTCCTAATCACATATATATCTCTAAAGAAGAAGAAGCAATCACTTCACTCAAAAGATTTTTATAAAACTAGTATATGGACTGTACTTTATGCGGATTGAACGCATCTTTGACTATAATTTCATATTATAATAAAAATATTAATACTATTTTAGGTATTGATCTTGTAAATAATCCAGATCTAGTTGGTTTCATAGTATAAATGAGAAAATTAGTTTACTTACACTCAATATTTACGTATCATTTGTTTATCTATCAATTCTCAAACAGTGTTTCTAATTCACATTAGAGTTTCTCTCTCGTCTTACTCTCTCATTTGAAATCATATTCATAGTTATAAATAACTTAAAAAATATTTAATTTTCTTTCGAATGAATTCCAATGAAATTTAATGTGATTTATTCAATTTAAACTTAAAATTTCTTATCGAAGTTGAAATATGGACTATCACTGTGTAAGAGCTAATAATTAGAGTCTGCATCATGAAGCACAACAAATAATTAAAAATTCATGGAAAAAACTTATATAAATAATTCAAAATAAAATAACAAATGATAATAGACCAAAAAACTAAAAAATCGGTTAGTTGTTGTGGATGACTGCTATTTATGTCTCTTATTTTAATAGGAGATTATGTTTTAATATTGTAATAGGTTTTTTACTTTAATTTTATAAGTCAATAATAAAAAATTAATTATAGGAATTAAGTGTCACATATGTAATTTTTTTTATATGAGATTACTATATATCTTTTTATTATAATAGGTAATAAAAAAATTATTTATAGAGATTATGTATCACATATGTTTTTATTTTTATTTTAATACGACTTATTTTTATAATTTAATAATAAGAAATTACATTAATATGTTTCTTATTTTAGTAAGGGATTTTATTTTTATATTATAATAGGTTTCTTATTTTAATTTATAATTTAATAAAAAAATTATAAGGATATCAATAGTTTTCATATTTTAATTTTACAATTTAATAATAAAAAATTATAGAGATTTTTTAAATTTATAATTTGATAATAAATAGAAGATTATATTTTTATATTGTAATAGATTTCTTATTTTAACAATTATTATTTTAATTTTATAATTTTAAAATAATTAATTAATTTTAGAGATATTTTAATTTTATATTTTAATAATAAAAAATTATTTATAGAAATTATGTGTCAAGTATTAAATTAATAAGTTTCTTATTTTAATAAGAGATTATATTTATTTTTTATTTTATAATATATTTCCCGAAGCAAGGCAGGTGAGATATATACTACATTCTGTTTAATTAGAATTTTGCTATTGTTCTAACAATTTATGGATTGTCATGACTATCAACTTTGTTTTTTTATTATTTTTATTATTAATGATTGCGCAGTTTTTATGTTTTAAATTGCTTTTTCATGATGTTGCATTCCAAGACATATCTATTTACTAGCATCTACAAGGGACCATTCGAAACCCAAACGAATTTAAGGTCGGCCCTTATGAAGGTTGTAATGCTACCTTAAATTATTTTCAGTGTTTTATATTGGGTGGCGATTCTATCATTTTCCGGGTAGTTCCCCATTCGCTATCTGTACTGTCTACAGGCTGTGAGTCCAATAATATCGTGGTCGCCAGCATCATAGGCATAGCGATAAACCCCGTTTCGCTTCTACACTGACCACATAACTGACATTTCCCATGATAGCCAGCGCTGATTGCAGGCCCAGTGTACTGCCGGTAAGGACCGAGAACAGAAGAGGGCTGGGAATCACGATACTGGGCAACAGATGAAGGGCGATACAGAGAAGCACCAGATGGCTGATGGGGGCGACAAGGAGAGGGTTTGGAGCCAGGGGAGTGAGTCCGGAATGCAGCATTAGACGTGACCAGGCCTGTAAGGTTTTTGGACTCAGATTGAGTTAGAAATGCCTCAAACGTCACAAGTTTCTCATGCAGTTCTTCAAAGGATATGGAGGATTCACGAGAACGAATGGCAGAGCTGAGGGATGTTGATGCATAATCATCACCAAGGTCTAGTAAGGATTTTGTCGGTAAGGCAGTCAGGAGCAATGGGGACATTCATGAGGGAGAGAGTGCCAGAGAGAAATTAGCATGTTGCATGTATTCAGTGATGGTTTTATTTCCTTTGTTTAAATGATCAAGAAGACCATAAATGTTCATCATGCTGCCACGTGTGGGCATGGCATGATTGCGATGGAGAGAGGTCCAGGCATCAAAAGAAGTTTTGGCAGTGGAGATGAAGGGCACAAGAGAGGAGGATAACGATTTACGAACCCAACAGGGCATTGAGCAGAAGTTGATCCTGCCTTTCCCAGAGAGAGTAAGCAGAATTCAGTTGAGGATCGTAACAGAAGGAGAAAGGCAGGGACGAGTACTGTCGACTTAGCCAACAAGATCATATCCAATGAGGAGGGACATGAACTGCTGGTGCCAAGAAGCATAGTTGGTTTTGGTTAGTTTGATGGGACATTGGGAGGAGACATTAATGACACTAAGGGAGTTGTGGTTGTCTGCAGAAGTGAGAATAGAAGGTTGGATGATAGGAACAGAATCAGAGGAGGAAGCCGTGGAGGGAGAGGGATCTTGACCAGCTGATACCATGATGGAGTTAGCAGTTGAGAGTAATAAGAATATTTGTGAAAAGTATTCATTTTCATTGATTTACTTTGATTCATTGTACATGTATATATAGAGTACATTTTTCATTTGGATTTGGTTATAGTAACAAAGTTTATCTACAGTACCGGAAGTTTGTTTGTGATTGACATATACAAGTGAGGATAAAGCTTATCCCTTGACACTGAGAACTATCTAATCTGGGTTTATTTTTTTAGTGTACTGGATATTTTAATAGGCGTATAGTTTAAAAAAAGTTAGTCATTAAAAAGATTGGGTATAAAGTAAAATTCAAATTTATATATTTTTGGTTTTGGCTCGGGCCGGGCCGGGCCCGGGCCAAAATTGCTAAGCCCGGCTCGGGCTCGGCCCGAGTTTTTTTTACCCCGGGCGGGCCGGTCCAGGCCGGACCGGACCTGGACTTTTCTGTCACCCTTAAACCTAGAAGACTAGCACATGTCGTATATTGAAATTGGAGTTCCAATAGTTTAACCTAATATACCATGAGCTTTGGAAGCTCGTATAGACATGTGGGTATTCGTTTGAGTGAATACTGAATGACTCACAGAAGATTCCTAATAGTTGGAAGTACACACCACCATCAATAGGAATCTCCTTGAGTCGAGTAACATATGTGATCATTTGACTGTATGATAGCATTGATGTTGTGTGAGATCCTCCACACTTAGATGCCATGTATGTCAGAAACCTTTCATGGTCTGGGCTCTAGATGTTCGTTGGGTGTGGACCGATGCACTCGTTAATCAAGTACGTATCAAGACAAGATCCGTCAGCCCGTATATGTACCATAAGAGGTTTAGGTATCCATGTGAGTAAGTCATGATTCTTAAGACTTTGGCCAAAGCCGATCACCTAAGATAGATCGCATTAGTTGTAAAGAATCGTGGACATGTCGACATGAAATGTGCGTCTCGAAAACTTGACGGTGTATTCTATGTTCCATTAGCATAACTCGGATAGCCTACGACAGAAGGATTGATAAACACATGTGATGACCTTGACTTGTATAGTTCAGAAAGTCGTTCGTGTTCTTCGCGAATTTGGAGGTGGCCGAATTGCGTACATATTAGCTAGACTTATATGACGAAGTGATTGGACTTAGAGAGTCCCACCATATGAAGTCTACTCATTGAGCACTTGGGTAGCCGATTATTTTTTATAATAAATAATATTCGATATTATTATTATCAATTAAGATAATTAAGTGTTATTGGATAACATTGATTATTTACTTTGACATAATTGGATTAATTCAAAATTACATAAGGGCTTTGTTATAATTTCATAAATATCTCTATTATTTAAGGATATTTTGGTAATTGTAATTAGTAATTATAGATGTATTTAGCTTGATTTAATTGGATTAAATCAAAATGTTAGATATGTAACTAATCCATTAATTAAACTTTGTCTTGATTTAATTGGATTAAATCAAAGTGGTAGACAAAGGTGATTAGTCACACCTAATTATAAATATTTGGATAAATTAGATTAAGCCCACATAAAAGTTGATTAGAATTTTTATTAATTAAAAATTACTTAAGTTTTGCAATAAATAACAAGCTTGAGCAAATATTTTAATCAAGCTTAAGAAGCTAAAACAAGTAATTCCTAGAGAAGTTAGCCTAAGTTAGAGAAGTTTACGAAGATCTCTAACCATTTCAACGAGAAGAAATCATGTTTGGATCTTGGAGTGAAGCTTGCTAGCATTGGAATCAACTGTCTGATTGTTCTTTCAATTTCTGGGTCAAGCGGACGGATTTCAAAGCTCCTGGTTCTTCTCATGTAGTGTCTGAGAACCTGAAACACAAGAAAACAAAAATAATAAGTAAAAAAAAAAAATTAGATACAAGTAAAGTATCTAACCCCAAAATTAATAGTAAAAGATAAATAAGTCCCCGGCAACAGCGCCAAAAACTTGATCGGTGAAATCACACATGTAACGCAAGCGCACGTATCACTCAAGTAGTATAAAATGTATCGATCCCACGATGACTTAATACCTATGATATCAATTTATGATAAGGGTGGCAATTTGGGTCAGGATTCGTTTATTCGTTCGATTCGATTCGCTTTAAAGCGAATATGGGTTTGAAAAAATGGATTTGTTTAATAAATGGGTCAATTCGAATCGATTAGTTTATTAAACGAATCAAATACGAATTTAAGCTCATTGATTCGTTTATGATTCATTTTATTATTTTTATTTACTAGTTCTTGTTAATTTTCAATTAAGATTCGAGAAATTATAACTAATTATCATAGAAAAATTAATATTTTCGATATTTGGTGAGATGTTTTTAGTAAATATATTAATTAAATATTTCTTATATATATATTTATGATGAATTAATGTAAATCAAGTGTGTTAATTATTTTATTAAATAATATCATTGACTAAATGAATAAACGAATATTCGTATTCGATTCGTTTAATAAACGAATCGAATACGAATCCATCACATTTTGATTCGATTCGTTTAGGATTCGATACAAATTCGATTCGTTGATTCGTTTTGCCACCCCTAATTTATGACGTTAAATATCTTATGAGTATCCGATTGATTTGATTGTTGATTGGATGGTGATGTTTACTAAAGACAAGTAATTAAAATAGTGCAAATATGAATTCAAAGAAAAATCAATATTATAAAACTATCTAGGGTTGTAAATCCTTCCAATATCTTTTAAAGATGAAGTGATTATCTCATGTTTGTGCAATATATCGGTTTATTAACTCGGAACACGAAAATATGCAAAAGCTTCTGTCGATGGTCAGATGCAAACACCCAAAGTAATCCAATTAATCATATGTCTATGTTAACCAAATTATCTGAATTCATTAAGATTAAGTTCCAATTGTGGCTACCCCCGCCCGACGGGTATATGTATATCATGTAAGGAAATCTACCTAAGGGACATCTACCCTAAGGTGAGATCTTGAACTATTGAGTCTAAGACTGAAACCTAAAATTCCTTCGTCAAGTTTATTTTAAGTTTACCAAATCAATCTTATTAGTGACCAGTTAACAAGAAGCATTAAGCTTAAGACTCAATAAATAAACCAATATATTACCCAAGAGATAAAATAACCAACTTATAAACCGATGATATTGGAATTCATTACAACCCTAGATACTGTATTTAGTTACAACACATATCTATGATTATTAAAGACATAAATAAAGAAAGCAACATAAAATAAACTTGGAAATTAAAAAGATAAAATTAACAATAAAATAAAATATTGGGGTTAGATGATCCACTTTTATTCATTCTAATTTAGAAATCTCTCTTATTATAATATATAAATTTGCATGACATTACCAACCGACCATATAGGCGGTATCCTCAGTAAGGCAGATTTTTGATTAATTCTAACCGACCATAAAAGCGGTATCCAATTATGTCAGGTTAAAATTAATTTAATTAAGTCCAACCGACCATAAAGGCGATATCCCATTAAGTCAGGTTTTAAGATAGTTTATATATTACAACTAAGGGAGATTAATCTAAATTATAATAATAAGAGTTTTACCTTTCACCCTAGTAGAGGGAAGTTACCTACTCATACTTTAAAGTAAAATAAAGAAAGATCTATTGCTTAAAATAAAAATTAAATACAAGAAAACTGTAAATAAACAACAAGATACAATCTTCTTAGTATTCTTAAGGAAATCCCCAGAAGAATGTATGAAATTTTCAAATGAATTCGACCTCAATTATAGGCATCAAAAACGCCACGCGTCGCGATGCAAAACTCATGCGCGTTGCAACGTACGCTACAGTACTGTACAAGTGTCGACAGTTGAATTATTGCTTTAGCGTCGTGACACGTTAAGGGTTTTGAGTCGCTACGCGAGCTACAGTGATGACGTCATGCTGATGCAATCTGTGACGTGTGTCGGCAGAATAGTATCTGAGGCGCGTCGCGACGCAGAGTGTGTGTGTGTCGAGACGCGTGTTTCCAATTTTTCCATTTTTAATCCGAATTTTGTCGTTTTAGCCTCGATTTGATTCCAGTAAGTTCCGAAACTTTATTTATTTGTAAAATAACACAAAACACATAAAAATATTCACAAAACTCGAGAAACTAAACAAAATATTAAGTAAAATGGGCGATAAATATTGATATATTTTCTGCTTATCAATAATACGCGCGTACTATAGCGCATAATGCGCGCATGCACTGTAGTACACTCGTAATGTGTGTGCGTGCGCATAATTTGTTTTTGCTCATTTTTGAGCTTCCAGATTCCGATTCAGTCCCGGATTTTTCCTATACACTCGTAATGGAATATAGTATTTCATTAAATTATTTAAAATTACACTCATACTTGATATCTATGGGTTAGACCCATTTCCGCTGCACGTGACACCGATCCGACCCTATGGGTTCCACAACTGCCCCAACACCATTCAGACGACGTTCATCCAATACTTATTCTAAAATAGGTAATGGATCTCGTATGAGCATTTTTTGCATAAGCAAGTGCACATGTCGTTTAGGTGTATGATTCCATGTTTTATGTTTTCAGTCGAAGTGCATGTTTATAGTTTTTAGTCTTTGACAGATAAGATCAATATAACTGGGAGATCTAATTTGTTTTCATTGTTTAATTTATGCTTTGAATAATGAATATTTTTATATGCTTAATTTCATGATTGTGTCGTTTGATTGCTATTAGGCCTACTAGTTTATTGTTCGTTACAATCTATTTCTAGGTTAGATATCAAATATGTAATTATTTGATTCAGCTAACTTAAGAAGGAACTATGTTTAATGATTTGCTGCATCAGAAACTATTAAATTCTAGGAAGAACACACGACTAAATTAAATACAATCGTTTATGTTTGTGTTGTTTAGTTTCATCGATCTCTCAAATTCTTAAGGCTGCCACTAGATTAAATTTTAGCGCTTGTCTCAGGTTGTTTAGTAGTTAGGTTTAATTAGATCACTTATTTTCTAATTAACTACGACTTATGAGAGATAGGAAAATAATTTAAATGGTGAATATTCAAAGTGTGAATTGATATAGTTTTGTATTAATGATCATCTGTAAAATTCAAATGGTGGATGTTGACTTAGACCAAAGATTTTTCTTTTCTTGATTGACTTTAATATTTTGATTTGAATTTTTCTTTAATTGTGTTTATTAAAATTATTTACGTTAAATTCTAAATCCCTCTAATCCCTTTTATTCACGTGGCATAAATTGGACTAGATACTCCTTGTGGGAACGATCCTTACTCGCACTACTACATATATTTTTACGAGTTTAGGTTTTATTTTTAGTTGCCTAAGACAGTACACCAATGTGTCAGTTTTCAGTTATATATAAGTTCTCGGTTACGTTACATCTAAATAAACATACGGTTACATATGACTCAAAACTTGGGTTTGATTTAGCTTTGTAGTTATTTATGTATTTATCATCATAATATTTTATGATATATCTTACGTTCATTCATTAAGTCGATCATTCGACTTACTCCCATCAGTTTCAATTTTGCTGGCATTTCATGGATGCAAGCGGAGAATGATGCTTTAGGGTGATGGATGAGCAACTGCTGTCATTAGAGTCAAGCTATTAAATTTGTAGTGTCAGGGCCCGCTATATGAGCATGGTATCATGTTATGTCATGTGATTGTGTGTTAATAAGACATGTAATTCATGTTGTAATCAGCATGTTGCATGTATTAAGTTAATTCATGCATTAATATGTTTCAATTATGTATGTTTACAGCAAATGTATTAATTATGCATGGTTTAAGCGAAATTAATCATATAGGGTTTGGGTTGGCTTTAGCCATGAGTTTGGGGTGGTTTGGTTTAGTTATGTTTGAGCAGTTCAGATGTAATAAAGCATGTATGAATAGGGCATGTATAAGCCATGAGTAGTCATGTAGTGCACGTGTCAGTCATGAGACTTATGGAGATGTTATGCCGTCTTCTGCCGGTCGCGTCTTGGGAAACCGAGATGTGACATATTTTTCTTTGGTGACGTCATTTTTTCGTTTAACTCTATTAATATAATTGAGTATTTTTGACATTACATTACATACGGTAGACAAGTGAACATTTCTCAGGTTTTGAGATAGTTTCGAACTGAAGTCAAACTTCGAATGGAAAAATATACTTTATCATTTCATTAAATATTGGGGAATTTTTAAAAATGCCAAAATCATTAGAGCTATTCCAATTTAATCCAAACACAAATGATTCTTCTCATTTAGCCCACCTACATCTAAAAAGATGTAAATATACCTAGGTTTTTTTAATCCCACTTTAAATTTAAAAACTAAATATCTCCCATAATATAAAGTATTTCAAGGAAAAAAATACATACTATTATTCTACAAATCATAAGCTTTAAATTAAAGACCATGATCGATATGTTTCGACAAAAATGATAAAAAAAAAATGACCCTTACATTTATACATTACCCATAAGATATTTTCAAATATCCATATCTCCTTCATCCGGACTTCAAATCACAATCTATAAAATGTTACATGCAATTAACATTCATACCTACAACTTTCATTAAGAAACCTCTCTCAAATTAGGCATTCCACAGGGTAAAAAACAGTCCCAAAATTGATGATACGTCTCATAGCATAAAAATCCGAAAAATATCAATGCGCTCACAAATAAATGGACTATTCTTATAATTGTGACTGTCTTTAAAAATATATGATTGTCTTTACAAAAAAATATGACTATCTTAATAAAAATATTATTATCCTTGTAGAAATGTGTCAGTTCTTATAAAAATGTGATTGACTTTATAAGAAAATGTGTTTGTCTGTGAAACATGTGACTTTCTTATAGAAAATGCGACCGTCCTTATAGAAAAAAATTACGACTATCATTAAAAATGTTACTATCTTTACCAAAAAAAAAAAAAAAAATGTGTAGGTCTTTACAAAAAAGGTCCAATCATTGTAAAAAATATCGTTAACAGTGAAAATTCATTATTCACGCATAAACAATATTTTTTAAAAAAATGCATGCTTATAAAATTATTGTTATAATAGATATGGGTAAAATATAGATATAAATATGAATAAAGTTTACTTACAATTAATATTTGAACTAACTAGGAAGAATTTAAAAATATTAAGACTAATTAAAGAACTAATTAATGATTGTGTTTACTTGAGGATAATGAAAATAGAGGAATGTGAATCGTTTCTATTAAAGCTATTTACTTTCTAAAATTGAATAAAAATTAGAATGATAATATGAGTGAGACCCATATATTTGGGAGTAGGAAATGAGAGTCTCATTCCCAGCACTCTCCATAGGAATGAGAATTCATTCACATTATTAATGAGAAATTATAATTTTGCCCTAAAGTAATTAATTAATATTAATTTATAAATAATAAATAAAATATATTAATAATTAATAATAAAATAATATTTAATATTTTAATAAAAGAATAAATTAATATTTAGTAATTTAATATATTAATAATTAATTAATAAACTAATAATTAATTAATATGTAATTTATAAATGATAAATCAAATTAATCAATAATTAATAATAAAATAATATTTAATATTTTAATATTTAGTAATTTAATACACTAATAATTAATTAATGTATTCATTCCCATTAATGATGAGAAATTATAATATTACCCATAACGTAATTAATTAATATTAATTTATAAATAATAAATAAAATATATTAATAATTAATAATAAAATAATAAAATATATTAATAATTAATAATAAAATAATAAAATAATATTTAACATTTTAATAAAAGAATAAATTAATATTTGGTAATTTAATATATTAATAATTAATTAATAAACTAATAATTAATTAATACGTAATTTATAATGATAAATAAAATTAATCAATAATTAATAATAAAATAATAATTTAATATTTAGTAATTTAATACATTAATAATTAATTAATAAAATAATAATACTTAATTAATACTTAAATTATAAATAATCAATAAAATTAATCAATATTAATAATAAAATGATATTTAATAAATTAATAAAATAATAAATTAATAAATTAATAAATTAATAAAAGAATAAATTAATATATAGTAATTCAATACATTAAAATTTAATAAAAAATTAATAAGTAATAAATAATAAATTAACATATAATTATAACTCATGGTATTTTTGTAACTTGTTAACAATTCATTCCGATTATTAAATAAAGTACATACATCAATGATAATACTACTTCATTCTAATCTAGCCCATTCTGATTCCATCTCATTCTGATTACGAGTACGTAAACGTACCATAAGTGTTTATCCTAAATTAGAATAGCTCATGGTGCAATGGATTTTTTTAATATTTTTCTATTAAATATTTTACCAATAACGACAACATACAAATTTTATTTTTTACAAAATTAATAATGTGTCAATAAATTATCGGAGACCTATAATCTCTTATAAATATTTATTTAGATAATGATTTAGGGATTCCAATATTTGAGTCAAGTGATCTTTATTTATTGGGTTGTAACATGGTCGATTCTAAGCTTTGGGTGGCCGTTGGTGAGCCCCTGAGGATCCTAAGTTAAGTCGAAGTTATTAACTAATAGTAAGATCCGAAAAGATTTGGAGGCCCCAGGCACAAATGTTGCCTAAGATTTTCTCATAAGTAGGACCTGAAGCCATAACCTAAGCTTCCTATTTTTATTATTAAAATAGAATAATAAGTACGTATACTAATAATGAAATTCACAATCCAATAGTTGAGTGTCAGATAACAATTGTGATTCAAATGTCGGAGGGTGCTATAAAGACAATAAAAGAAGAAACTGAAAGTTGAAAATATAATATTGTACTGGAATTAAATTGGATTCTAATCACGTAATAGATTGAAGACGTAAAGGAATTTAAATTATAATGCTGGAATGAAAAATTCTAAGGATTTGTATTGAAATTGATTTGGTTGATTTTAGGTTTGATTTGACTGTCTCTTACTTTGAGCCTCTTTTTTGAATTTATATGCTTTGAAATAAATTGCTCAACTCCCTCATTGCTCCACTTTACTACATCCTGCTACTTTGGGAAAATGCATTATGCACACATGGAAATTAAGTTTCTTTTTGACAGGAAGTGACATAAAAATTAAGTTTTTTTTTGACAGGAAATGGCTCCTGAGCCAACCTCCTCTTTTGAATTTAATTTCCTGAATTATTTTAGTTGTATTGTGTTTTATTTATTTTGGATGCAAATAATTTTTTTTTTT
>SKCR01041721.1:0-42160 GCA_019454045.1 Zanthoxylum bungeanum | reverse complement strand
GGGCATCAAACCCACGGCACACCAATCCGGGTGTCATTATCAAACACCTGGGTGGATATGTTCAGACCTGGCTCCTCTCACCTTTGAGGATCCAGAACGCATCAAGGGATGGGGTACATATGGGAAACGCGCGAACCTCTCGTGGTACGCCAATTCCGGGTGTCATTATCAAACCCCCGAGGCCGGAGCGTTACTAACCCATGACTCGCATCTTTGAGGAATAGCTCGGGTAAACCGAACCCAGAGAGGTTTTTTCCCCTTTGGGTTGGCTGGTGAATCCCGTTGAGAACCATCGGAGCACATGGCATGGGGACGGCTGAATGGCCTTCATGACCATTATAGTCTCGGGTAAACCGGACCCAAAGAGGTTTCTTCCCCTGCGAGTTGGCTGGTGAGTCCCATTGAGAACCACCCAAGGGATGGCACACACGGGGTGTCTTCTTCCCCCATGGGGTATCTGCCTAACCGCCTCGGATCAAGAGAAGTATGACATGAAGAGGTTTCTGCCCTCATAGCGCTTGCAGGCTCCAGAGCCGCCTAGCATGAGGAGGTTTTTGCCCTCAGGGTCTCGGCCACTCACTGATCCATAGGTCGGTTAGCCGGGACGCTGAATTGTAAGATTCAGAATTGTGATTTGGGAGGCACCAGGCAGGACGCTACCTCGGGGCACTCGATTTGTGATCTTTTTGGGTCTATATGGAGTATGTGTTTAGTCACCTCTATTGTGCTAACCTTGTCTTGTTCCACTTTTTGTTTTTGCTGATGCCCGGCAAGGGGACGCCTACGCCGAGATCGGCGGAGCCTCAGAGGTTGAAATTCTTCCCTCATGATTAAGTCTCTTATGTTCCACCAGCTCGGGGCTGAATTCGTTCCGCCGAGGTTACTATGTTCCACCATCTCGGGGCTGGATTCGTTCTGCCGAGGCTATTATGTTCCACCAGCTCGGGACTCGATTCATTCCGCCGAGACTACTCTGTTCCACCAACTCGAGGCTGGATCAGTTCCGCCGAGGCTATCCATCTCTTCACCTTGGGGTCGGGTTACGTCCCACCAAGTATCTATCATCGGCGTGAGGACGGAGCACATGAAGATACCGGGGACGACCTGATTCAGCACCAGGGTAGCTTTCCACATGTTTCCTAAGGCCGACCACCCACCGGCTGATCAGCACACATTCAATTTTATAGTTCACGATACCAAATCGTACACTCATTGAAACCGAGAACTAGGGGATAGATGTTGATGGGGATTTCTGTAACTAAGGTATTCGAACAGTTCGGCGATGGTAGAGATGAAATTTTTATGTGGGTAAGATGTTCGGAGGTATTAGTCAGATCTCGGACAATAAGAGAGTCCGAACATTATTTCCCTGATCTGGCCGACCAGATGACACAACGCGGTGCAAACTTCAAAGGCCGACAACATCAAAGTTGAGGCCGACCACATTAGTTCGGTATCTCGGTTAGGTGTTATCTTACCGCTTGGGACAAGTTGATGAGCCTGGATATTATGGTTCGGGGCGGAAGCAGCCGGAGTGATCGGCAAGTCATTTGGCCGACCTCTCGGTGACCGGCGTATAATCATGATAGTTTGGACTTTTCCTTCTGAAATCTACTTTCGTACTATAGATCTTACAGGCTGTCATCATTAATAATAAAGTGTGACAGTGTACTTTTATGCCGTGATGTGATGGAAAATCAGAGGGTAGGCTTTACTTTCGGCGAGGCAGTTAGGGGAGAAAATATGTCAAATCACCAAAAATCTGCAACGTTGACGTCATAAAGATGCGGGAACAGTGTCGTGTATTCATTAGTATATAAGGGAAGGCTGATCTCATTTGTAAGGGTTGGAAAAATTCTCATTCCAGCATTATTTATAAGAAATTCAAAAAGGAAACAAACAGCTCGGTTCCTTTCAGACTCGCCTCTAAATAGGTCGGCCGAGCTCGTTTTGGTAATAAAAAAGCAACACCCCACTTTGTGTCTGTGGACGTAGGTATGACTTGCTCCGCCGAATCACGTTAAATACTCTTTGTCGATCTTTGTGTTTTTCTTGCCTTTTTGCTACATTTGCTTTTGGTCCCCCATAACCAAACAAATTCAAGGTTGATGGAGGATTTTCTCGGGATAGTTATCTCGAAATTGTCCCTGGGACGAAAATCACCCGTCAACATATCCAAATGGCGATGGGTTCGAATTTCAAGTCTCAACTGCTCAAATTGGGAAATATATATTTTCTTTCTTTTTTTCTCATCAATTTCATTGCTTTTTTATGTTTTAATTTGAAAGTCTTGATATAATTTGTAGCTAAATCAAAATATGAATTTTGAGAGCTTTAAATTATTTTTAATCAAAGTATGAAATATGATTATCTCAAAGCTTGGAATTATTTTTAATATACTTTTTATGAGATGTGTAACAGTGTTTGTACTTTGTAGGTTTCAAAGCCTGAAATTCTTTTAGAGTCTATTAGTTCAACTTACAAGTTCAGTCAATAACAGTTCTAAAGCAAACATTAGACTACAAATTCAGTGAATAATGGTCCAAAAGCAAACACATGCCTGAAATTCTCTCAAAGTCTATTAGTTCCAACAATAAAAACTATCAAGCAGCAAGACAAATTACATAATTAGTAGCCAACCATAAAGATTACTTCCAAGTTTCCAATAAACAACTACCAAGATTACTTCCAAATTTCCAACAAAGCTGTCAAATCTATAATATCAAATAATATTACTCATCAATTATTTGAACTTATAAACAACACATTTGAATTAAATGAGTTGAATTTCATTTTCAATATAGAAATTAGAAATAAGATGTAGAGAAATAAAAATTAAAAAACATACAACCTTATATGAATTCATCATCAGAATCAACATCATCATTCATATCATCATAAAGCAAGTTAGGATCAATCGTATAAGTAGAACTTGGTCTCGATAATTCTACAATAATAACATAACAACGAAAAAAGAAACAACCTAAATAATTAGAATCAATATTGTCTTATAGTAAGAAAATAATAATTTCAATAAATTTATGAATAACAGTACCCAAAGCGAATTCCTCAAATTTATCCACATCATCCATGGCAGCTCGAAGATCAATTTGAGTCGGCATAGATTGCAACAAATTTTGAGCACAAATTAAAGCTTCCATTGTCGCAGGAGCTAGTGAACTTCTAAATAGATCAATTACCCTGCCACTCGTGCTAAAAGCCGACTCGGAAGCCATTATAGAGATCGGAATAGCCAAAACACTCCTTGTTACCTTAAATATAGTTGGATATTTGGAAGAATTCACTTTCCACCAATTCAACAAATAAAAAATTTCTGAATCTTCTTCACACCCATCTGAAAAATATCTAATCAAGTCACATTGAATCTCCACACTTTGCTCATCCAACAAATACTTTTTGAATTAAAAATTAAGAAATTTTTTAGCTCCTCCAACAAAACTAGCATTATCCTCCGAAATAATATTGTTGATAGTTGGCACACTCACCCCACTAGAAGATCCCACTGAAGGCTCATCTTTAAAATATTTATACAAATCATTTAAGGCATCTCGCACTCGAGTCTCAACATCAAAATCCTTAGAAACATCATAAATTTAAGAGAGGAACAACTTGACATATTTCATCTTACAACTTATATCGAGAATAATTTTAACAAATAACATCCAATTCACTTTTGTAGGATTCTCCCAATACTTATCATTTTTTTCATATCAATGGCCATTCTTTATAACAACAAATCACCACTTTTGGTATATTGAAATAATATGGTTTGAATCCTTAAAAATTCATGGAAAATTTTATTTGAAGTCACATGCAAAAAAACCCGAAAATGAAAGAATAACATCATAAAATACTTGCAAAAACTTCACTAGGCATCTATATCGATACCAAACATCCGACCTATGAGGCCCTTTAATTTTAACCCCATCAAAGTACAATCTAAACGTAGGATCATCATCTTCTAACATATAAAAGGCTTTCTCAAAAATATTTGTCGCCTCCACATCAAGTAGGTAGAATTCCACCTAATCTCCACATCAAGACATAAAAGGCTTTTATACTCAATCTTCTCACCGTCAACACTATTCTTAAAACTCAATTTCCTAGCAGGGGATGATGTCTTATATTTTATCACAATTTTTATTTTCTTAATCACTTCATTATTCTCTCGCATGCCATCTTTTTCAATAAGGTTAACAATAAGTGTATAACATCTCATGTGAAGAAATTTATGACCTAAAATACGAGAAGGTCATTCTTTAGTTCTTCATGTTATATACTTTATTGTACCTATAGGAACCGATTTCCTAGTGCAGCAGAAACATGTCAGGCACCTGGGATCGAACTTGAAAAAATATTCTACCCTTCACTTCAATTAGCCCAATATGACCAACGTCACCACTGAAATTTTGCTTTTGTTTTTAATAAAATTTCAGACCCAGAACAGCCCCCGAACAGCAACTTAAAATTGGATTATTTGGATTCAAAATGCGCCCAGCACACCCTTCAAACAGTCCCTAATTTGCACCTACACCAGTAAAGTTCAGGTCTAATTTTTCTATTAAAATAGACCCAAAACAGTCTTAAAACACCCTTTAATGTTCCCTAATTTTTCTGGATTAAAAACAAAACAAAGTGAGTCCCGTTAAAAAAAAATTGTATGCGGCAGTGAGTAGAATATTGCTCACTGCCATGGGGTATATTAAGAAGAAGATGATGATGAATTTTTAATCAACACCAAATTGACTTCCGTGTTATATCTCGTTACAAAGAGAATATAGTGTGGGCTATACTAAAAAAAAAATCTCTAAACTCTTTAGAGATTAAAGTGTCATACAAGATTTTGGTTTTGGTTTCCCTTGTTCTTGTTTTTCTTTCTTCAACACTTAAGAGAATTCTTAAAACAAGAAAAGGGTGACTAGGGAGATAGGTTGGCAAAAAGAAAATATCATTTTCTTTATATACATAGGGTTTTTTATTTCCAAAATAAAATAAACCATTGCCCTCCCTCTATAGCAAGAATTGGCCAACCCATTTTTTTGAATAAAAAATTTTGTAGCATCAAAACTTACTTAACGTTAAAAGTTGTTACAAAAATAATTGAGTTCTTACCTTTTAAAAAAATGTGTAACTTTTCCAAAAATCATTTTTGGAAATACACAATATAAATTCTTATTAAATTATATATGAAATATAATTTAATAACTTATAATAAATAATTATCATATAATCATTTATGATAAAAAAAAACCATAAATTAAAAATAAAATATAGTTTCAAGTGTGACAAAATAATATTATTACGCATATTAATAATATATATTATACATATATGAGTATATAATTGGACTTTACAATTATATTTAATCTGCTACAGTATATCAAGCTAGTACAGGGACCAAATGTACATACGATTCCGAGCTACAATAATCCCGGAATATTAATTAAACTCTTAATAAAATATTCTGAATTATTAACTTTGGGTTATTCCATTAAAATTTGAAGGTGCACTCTCATTGCCATAAATAGATAATTTAAGCCGAACTACATCGGTGTTCATCGATATAGTCATTACATACGGATTGGTCCTTAATGAGTATCTCATAATTAAAGTTTTGGGTCATAATGTATGTTATACCCCTCTAATTATTTTTATCTTAAGTACCATTGATTATCTAATAAACGATTTATTCATAACCATTATGAATGTTAATCTTTCTATTCGTAACAGAAAGACTTGAGCGTTTTAACCGTTCAAGTACCGAATCAACCCTTAAGGAAGATACTCTTCTATTTCTTACAGTGAGTGAATTCCCTATCTATGTAAAATATCCCCAGCTACACACCAAACCGTGTCCCCAAAGCACGTAGCTATTGGTCTAGATCGCTACACCAACCTCATCTTTGTAAATCAAAAGACATAGTCTACAATGCAAGAGTTCGTAGTACACTCAGGATTCGGATCAATCCATATATTACCATTTAGTAGATTGAAATGAATTTATTCTTTTAACGGATATTACGAGAAACTCATTTCTATATGGGTCAAGTCCTATATGATCACATCATATAAGGTTCCTTCAATGTCATGTCTCCACATGGACGATCCCGGATCAAGATCGCCATACAATTATATAATGGACCGCAGATATAGATAAATCGGAAACAAAGTACCCGCTTTGTTTGCTCTCTATTGACTATTTTAGACTTGAATCCTCTTATGTATAACACTCATACACTAACTTCAGACTTAAATCCTCTAGGATAAACAAGATAATTTACAATATGCGATTATTAAACAAACACTTTGATAAATGAATAATGCATCTTTGTATTCCATAAAATATAATTTCGTTTACATTTCATGAAGCTCCATGGAATATATCCCAACAATCTTCCACTTGCACTAGAGTAAATGTGACATGTCACGTAACCTTAGACCATCTAGGTCATCTTTAAACATTTTAGTATATAAGCTCTTTGTAAACGGATCAGTCAGGTTCTCTGCGGATGCAATCTTCGTGACAGTAACATCTCATCTATGTATTATCTCCCTGATGTGGTGATATTTTCTCTCTATATATTTTCCCCTCTTATGGCTTCTTGGTTCTTTGGAATTCGCCACTGCACCACTATTATCACAATAAAGTGTGAGTGGTTTATCCATATCTGGAAAAACTTCCAAATTTCCCAAGAACTTTCGGAGCCAGACTGCTTCCTTAGGTGCTTCGCAAGCTGCTACATATTCAGCCTCCATGGTGGAGTCATCAATACAAGATTGCTTTATGCTCCTCCACACAATGGCCCCACCACATAGGGTAAACACTGATCCAGATGTTGATTTCCTAGAGTCAACATCTGTTTGAAAATCAGAGTCCGTATATCTCATGAGGATCATATCCTCACCAGAATATACAAGCATATAATTTCTTGTTCTCTTAAGATACTTGAGAATATGTTTCAAAACCACCCAATGATCTAATCCTAAGTTAGACTGAAACCTACTGACTACTTCCACTGCAAAAAAGATGTCTGGTCTCGTGCATAACATGGCATACATGAGACTACCAACTGCTGAGGCATATGAGATATATCTCATTTCCTAAGCTCATTGCAGTGTCTTATGAGACTATTCATTTGACAAATGAATTCCATGTTGATAAAGCAAATTACCATTCTTGGAATTCTACATCCCAAATTGCATAAGGATCTTGTCGATATAGGATACTTGAGACATAGCTAACGGTCGTTTCTTGTAATCTTGAAGAATCTAGATCCCAATGACATAACTCCCAAATCTTTCATTTGGAGTTGGTTAGCTAGTCAGGTTTTCACGTTCGATAATATCTTTACATCAGTCCTAATGAGTAAAATATCATCGAAGTAAAAAATGAGAAAAACCACATTCTCGTCAATGACGCCCTTGAATACACAAGGCTCATCAATATTCTTCTTAAAATCATAAGGCTTGATCGTGGTATCAAATCTTATGTTCCAAGATCGAGATACTTATTTGAGTCCATAAATGGACTTTTGCAACTTGCAAACCTTTTACTCTTGATCTTGGGCTATGAACCCCTCTAGTTGTACCATATAGATACAGTCATCAAGATTTTCATTCAATAATACAATCTTGGGCTATGAACCCCTCTAGTTGTAACAACGGAGATTGTAGGATATATTGTCGTATATCCATCTCTCACTTACTATTTAAAATTTAAGGTTTCTATATATTAAAATATCTAATATTTTAATTTACTAGTGTCAATAAATTTATGCGCGGCTAAAACATAATTTTCATTTACACTAGTACATTATTAGTTATCTTTCCAATTTTAACTCTTAAAATTTTAACTCACTAATATCCATTAATCTCTACTAATTATTTTACTCAATTAAACTTGTTAACTAAGTTAGATTTAGTGACCTAATTTATTTTAATTCTTAAAATATTGATACACTAATAAGTTGAAAATTTAAAATTCTAACGTGAACAAAATCTTAATTAACCCATTTAATTAATCTAAGCGCGATATAAATTCCATGGTATGTGGAATTTTATCCCGAGTGAGGATCACATTACTATCTATTTGGAATCGGCTATGGAATTTACGTTCAGGTTTCCATCATATATACCAATGGAATTCATTATGCACTTTTTAAGCCCATTATTTTAGAATTTCAAATTTTAAACCATTAAACCAATTAATCTAATTAATCATTTTTCATGCATACCATATTCCAATTTAACCATTTTAATTACATAAAATCATATTTTATGTTTAGAATATTCATGCATCTAAAATATGTTATGGCATGTGAAAATGCAAGAGTAGGCACCCTAAGCTATATGACATGTTATTCAAACATTTCGAATCAAACATACATACAACGTAAACAAATAATTTTTCATTAATCAGACTCTTATTTTTCCTATACTAATCTAATTAGTACATAAAATTCTCAAGGTATCCATTGGTCTTCAAATCTTGCTCCGTGGTGGTGGTAGTTCTTTTTGCGACTTTGACACTCCAAATTACAAAGAATGAAATTTTACATAGGAAAATTAAATTAAAACATTTGTAAAAATTGACCTTATGGCCTTACATCTCAAAACCAAAACCAACATAAAAATAAGAGCCGGAAAAACTTATGACCAATGTAAAAAAGATTCATCACATGAATCAACAATTAAACATTCATTTCATTAATAGTACTTTATGCCTACTCATCTTAACATGCATAAAATTATTTATATCTCATATAAACAAATAAAAATAATAACTTTAAATGAAAAATAGAAGGGTTAAAAATACTTTTCAACCTCACATTTGATGCCAATTGTAGGAACCGATTTCCTAGCGCAGCGGAAAAACGTTAGGCACCGGGATCGGACTTGAAAAAATTTTTCTACCCTTCCCTTCACTTGGCCGAATATGACCAACTGCTTCAATGAAATTTTGCTTCTGTTTTAGATAAAATTTCACCCGCGGAACAGCCCCCGAATAGCAGCTTAAAACTGGACTATTTTGGACCTGAAATACTCCCGGCACACCCCTGAAACATCCCCTAACTTGCACCTACACCATTTAAGTTTCAAGTCTGGTTTTTCTATTAAATTAGCCCCAAAACAGTCTTAAAATACCCATTAATGTTCCCAATTTTTCTAGATTAAAACAAAACAAACTGAGTCCCGTTACACAAAGTTGTATGCGGCAGTGAGCAGAAAATTGCTCACTATCGTGTGGTGTATTGAAAAGAAGATGATGATGAATTTTTGTTCGACTCCAAATAATCTTTCGTGCTATATCGCGTTACAAACAGAATATAGTGTGGGCTATACTCATAAATAAATCTCTAAACTCTTTAGAGATTAAAGTGTCACACAAGTTTTTGGCTTTGGTTTTCCTTGTAATTATATTTCTTTTTTTAAATACTTGAGAGAGTTCTTAGAACAAGAAAATGGTGGCTATGGTTAGAATAAGATAGGTTAGGCAAAAATAAAATCTCATTTTCTTTATATACCTAGGGTTTTTTATTTCCAAAATAAAACAAACCCTTGCCCTCCCTTTATAGCAAGGATCGGCTAGCCCTTTTTTTAATAAAAATTTTGTAACATCAAAACTTACTTAATGTTAAAAGATGTTACAAAATAATTGAGTTATTACCTTTTATAAAATGTGTAACTTCCAAAACCAACCAAAGGTTTTCCAAAAACCATTTTTGTAAATACACAATATAAATTCTTTATTAAATTATAAATATAATATAATTCAATGACTTATAATAAATAGTTATCATATAATCATTTATTATAAGAACCATATATTAAAAATAACATATAGTTTCAAGGGTGACAAAATAATATTATTAATCATATTAATAATATATATTGTACATATGTGAGTATATAATAATACTTTTCAATTATATTTAATCCGCTACAGTATATCAAGCTAGCACGGGGACCAAATGGATATATGGTTCCGAGCTCCAATAATCCCAGAATATTAATTAAACTCTTAATTAAATATTCTGAATTATTAACTTCGGGTTATTCCACTAAAAACCCGAAGATGCACTCTCGTCGCCGCAGATAGATAATTTCAGCCGAACTACGTCGATGTCCATCAATATAGTCATTACGTACGGATTAACCCTTCACGAGTATCTCATAATTAAAGTTGGGTCATAATATCCGTTATGCCTCTCTAATTATTTTTACCTTAAGTACCATTGATTCCATAATGAACAATTTATTCATAACCATTATGAATGTTAATCTTTATATTCTTAACAGAAAGACTTGAGCGCTCTAACCGTTCAAGTATCGAATCAACCCTTAAGGAATATAATCCTCTACTTCTCGCAAGAATGAGTGAATTCCCTATATATGTAAAATTTCCTCAACTACACACCAAACCATGTGCCCAAAGTAGTTAGCTATTGGTCAGGATTGCTACACCAACCTCACCTTTGTAAATTAAAAGACATAGTCTGCCATGCAGAAGTTCGTAGTACACTCAGGATTCAGATCAATCAATATATGATCATCTAGTATATTGAAATGAATTTCTTTATTTAACGGATATTACAAGAAACTCATTATTATCTAGGTCCAGTCTTATATGATCACATCATATAAGGTGTCTTCATTCTCATGTCTCCATATTGACGATCCCGGATCAAGTCGCCATACAATTATAAAATGGATCGCAACTGTAGATAAACTGTAAACAAATTACCCGCTTTGTTATCTCTCTATGGACTATTTTATATTACTAACTTCATACTTAAATCCTTTTGTGTATAACACCCATACACTAAGTCTGAAGGCACATGAGTAATCTAGGGTAAGAAAGATAATTTACAGTATGCGATTATTAAACAAACACTTTGATAAATGAATAATGCATCTTTTTTATTTCATAAATATAATTATGTTTACATTACATGAAGCTTTAGGGCATATATCCCAACAACACCATCATTAGAACTAGCAATATCTACAGTGATAGTGAAAATTTTATCAATTCCCCAATCTAACATGTATGCTTCAATAAATTTACTAATGACAGGTATAATGATAGGGTAAGCCTCTGTTTTATAATTTTGCTAGAACTGGTATGTCGGTGTTACAGACTGGTATGCCGATCTTCGTAAGAAGATGAGAATTTTCTTGACACTAATGACCGGTTTTAATAATATGCATGATATGTCATCAGTACACTGGTGTTTGAGAAACCGATAACCGGACCGATATGATCTATGTCAGTTCCAATAACGGTGCGAACATGCAGCGGACCATCAGTATATTTGTTTACTAACTGGTATGCTGGTTCCAAAGCTGAAACATGGCTTACTGACTATGCGAGCGATAACCATGGCATATATGACCTACATGACCATGATGTCCATAACGAGCATTACTGTACATGCTAAAACCTAGGGTGTTACATATACCAATAGACCAAGTAACATATTTAGTCAAATCAGATTGGGTGGTTAAACCAGCTAATCGAATAGCCTAACTAGCTAATTGGTTGGGTGGGTTAAGCCTTATAGACCAAAATACAACATTTTCAAAGTTTAAGGTTTCGGGACCGAAATGAAAGATTTTTAGAGTTTGGCTAGGGTTCTAGAGAGTTCGCGGTTCACAGAAAACCTCAAACTGGTAAACAGATTGAACCCGGATGTCTAAATAACCTCAATTCACTAAATTTAATCATACAATCTCAAATTCAATTCATTCATTACTTCAATCCCCTGCACCATCCACAAATAATCTCAATATATGATATTGATATAACTCAAAAATTCATGCAAGTATGCAACCCAAATATGTTATCTCAGATATCCAATTTCAAGCATACAACTAATGTCTTAATTCTAATACAAGAGATAAGAGTTAAAGAGATTGTTTGGCAAAGTTGCTTACATCTACGCCTCCAAGCACAATGCGCTTGAAGATTTCACTAAGTAATCAGCCTTACAACCTAAGACTTGATTCTTACACACGACTTTCAAGGTATTATTGGATTACAAAAATTGTATCTCAAGTCATGTTTGATTACAAAAATTTACAAATAATAGTTCAAAGAGATGTTTTAGAGTGATAAGCAAGTGATAAAAACACTCTCTAACCATGTTCTAACGGATTTAGTTGAGTATTTACAGTGCCAATTAAAAAACTAAAATATCAAAAATCCATCTAGAGGAAATAGTAGTTTATTCTCACGACTTCGATAGTCATACCAGTGATTTGGAAACTATCATCATCAATATCATAAATAAGAAAACTCTTGATATAAGGTAAGATGCTAGCGGTCTAACTCGGGTAAACAGATGAGTCGGGTTGTCCTAAGTTCCCATTACCCGTGCTCTAAAGGGAGACCTAAGGGGTATTTTATTTTTTTGGATCGTCTTCTGCCGAATGCGGTACCCTTCCGTGAGTCTAGCTCAATTATAATTCCCTTTCCCATTGTATTTACTTTTTCCCCTTGTATCAGGCCATTCCATCTTTATTTATTTATTATTTTTTTATATTTTTTTCCTCTTACACGTATTTTATAATCTTTATATATCTATTCTCTTTTATTTGTTAATAAATATTAAAAACAACTTATTTATTGTTATTTATTTTATGTTCATTTATTTATTTAATTAATTTATTATTTATTAATTTATTTAACACTACTTATTTATACTAGAAAATATTATCTTGTATGTCATCACAATATATTTTCAAAGAAGATTATATGTAATAATATAAAAAAAAAGAAATACACGTAAAAATATAAAAACTCAAATTCTAATTTATGTTGCCTTCAAAGTCTCCTTCTGACGTACTTGGTAATATACTCAATACTTCGTACCACAACTGATTATGTATCCTATAACGAGTGACTCATCCTTTAGCTTTGTATGATGAGTGTTCCCACCACCACGTTGGGATGGGTGATATAAGGTAATGAGGTTGTAAGAAAACTTGCAAGAAGTGTCTACCAACATGAGCAATAGCTATTTCTTGACGCTCTTGGTCTGGAGATGAAGAGGACCTTAATGGCAAGTGAGTATAACAGCTCCAAACATTCTCACAAAATGTATGCAGTACAACATTGTACCTTGATACGATGACAATTCACAAACTCATAGTCCATCCATTGCATCTCAGGTGCCGGGGACTCAAAGAAATGCAGAAAGTATAATAGATTGTCTGCACAATCGCTTAATGGATAAAGTCGATCATATGAATCCTTATTTTGTTGAATCTCTTCAAGAATGTCGTATCGTACTTGACCTCAACCTTCTTTGTCATACCAAATTTGTTCGGACATTACCCTGAATCCACAATGACCGTCAGTTTGAACATCAACAGTGTAGGAAATATAACATTGAAATGCCACATGTAATTTCTTAATATATGTATCACAGACAGGTGGAACTAGAGAGTGATCATAGGTCGATTAAGTATTGCCACATGTAATTTCTTAAAATAGGTATCACGGAGGGGGCCTCTATGTTCTGTGTTATACGAAGAGGCTCAAACTGTGCTTTGAGATGAATCTGTCATCTCGAGAAACCTATCTATCATATGTTCTCCCATACATGGATCCATCTCATCTAATAGGTCAATAATGTTTGATGTCATGTTAGGTCGTGTTCTCTCGTAATTGAACCCATGAATGTGCATAAATAACCTCGTCCAATGTGCGACAATTCTCTGTATCGGAATTGGAATGGAAAGGTGAAGATAATATGCAAATATCATGCTCGCATGGAAATCCGTATATTATTTTGAATGAACAGTTGCACATGCTGGCTAGTTGGTGAGATGCTCATTATTCTTGTATGTGGCATCAAACAACATAGACATAAAGTTAATAGATAACTCTAAGCTTTTAGGATGAACCCAAATAATATATGTGATTTCGTTGGTGTCTAGATTTGTAAGATAATCATAAATGTATTTTTTCTTAATTAATTACTCCAAGACATACTGAATAGAAGTTAGACCGTCCCGTTTAGCTTCTTTATTTGTGAAAATGACATTATAAATACTTTTGATTCCCGTAGTATTTGACAAGTCTATTTCCTTCAAAATACTAAGATTATTTCTCTATTGGTTTAGCCTAAACGGACACTCATGGCCATCAATAAATTCTACTACTTGATGGTTATGGAAACCACAAGTAACCCTTAATCCCCACATAATACCGTCCGGGGATATTGGGATATCTCGCAACTCAAATGGGCATTCATATTTTTTAGTCTTCGTATTCCTTGTTAAGGATTCCCTATTAACGAGATACCATGACAATTTGTACTTTCCTCCTCTTTCACACATAAGATGACACTTTGACAGCTTGCCGTCTTTTAAATTGACAAAATTTTTAATAACTACCACAATACTATTTTCCAAACCAACTCCTTTTGCTCAATTTATCATATATTCTCTACTTTCAAAAATCTATATAAAAAATGTAACGGAGATGTATAAATAACAAATATATATAATTTCTCTATTCTCAAAATAAATAACAAACATGCATAAGACAACAATAATAACTAACCTCATCTGTAGTAAATTCAGGTGTATAATCGCGACAATTAAAAGGGAAGAAAGGGTAATACGGGAAAGAAAATTGAAAAGAGAGCAGGGGACATCAATTTTCATTAAAAATTCCTGCTGCTGCATAACCAAGTGTGAAGTCTGTTTCAATTTGCATTTGGCATTTGCCATTTCCCGTTTCTACCCAGAAGACCTCTGTCAGTAGCTGTCTTTACATTACAATGCAACAAGTTGGTGTCATTTAAAAGATAAATATATAACTAAATATATACCTTCTACTTAAAGGACTAGCAATTAATTAGAGGTGAAAAAAAATACAAAATTCATCAAACCTGAACAAAAACTGGTGTAAAAGAGCATAATTTTCAAAAAAAAAAAAAAAAAAAAAGAAAAGAAAAGAAAAAAGAAAAAGGGGCAGAGATAGTACAGCAACAAGAAGAAAATTGATCAGCTATCAAGGCTCATAGCATTACAGAATGCTGTCAAATTACAATAAAAGGCAGGCACCCCATGGCCTTTACTGACAGCCGATGATCATTCTAATACAACTACCATTGACTTACTAAAGACCTTGTATTCACAAAATTTCCGACGGCGTTTTGCCCCCTAAAAATGATTCCTACCACCCCACTGATATAAAAAGGGGTAATAATAATGCATTTAATTAATCTACTACTATTAAGGCAAAAAGGAATCGGACAACCCAAATGAGAAAATGAAGGGGGCTACAAAAACAAAAGGTAAGGGAGAAGAGACCCCTGTACACATAACTCTATATCTGTCTCTATCTTCCCTAATAAGCTCTAACCAGTGGTAATTAATATACATGATTCCTATAAATTAAAAAACATAATGACCTGCTGATGTCCCCTCTGCACACGTTTAACACAACCTGCAGAAGATGATCTCCTTTTCCCCCATTTTGCACTGCTCTAATCAAAATAACCAGCTTCATCTGCACATAACAAACTAGTTAGCAAATTCAACATGGTGAAAACATAATGTCAAAGGACATAACGGAAAGTTCTCTCCATAAAAATAAAAAAATAAAATAAAAAAATATGGATCTGTAGTTACCTGTAACATTGCTGTTTCAAGGGCATGCAACCCCAATCCTAGCAGGACGACCGGCTGCTCACGGAACTGTTCAATCCACCAGATTGCTTTATTCCAATTTTACGTTAGTGGATTGGATATACAAACCACCTTGTGCTGCTTGCAGATGCTGTGTTTGCTGATGGGAGAGCTGCTCTGGTGGCAGCTATTGTTGATCTTGCTGCAGAACTTGTGGATGTTGACGCTCGCAGCGTTGTTGGGATGCAGGTGGCTTTGTAGGGGACTGTTGTAACTGTGACTGCTGCTGCCATGGAGATGCAACATTACCTGATAACTGTCTCTGGCCTAACCCTGGACTAACAGAAGTTACTGCATCACTCCCACCAGAATTTGTAAGAGGTGGGCTCCCAACTGAACCCACTTGATTGGCAATATTTGGTATGCCAGAATCATTTACCAGTTCTGATGCTTTCCATTGCAGAGCAACAGCAGAAGAAACTGGTCCGATGTTTCCTGAATCAAAACAGACACGAGGCAATGCTGTCCTTGCACTGGCACCCATCAGAGAAGCATTGCTCACAGGCTGGTATGCTTGAGGTTGATCGGTTTGAGACTTATTTGGCAACTCAGAATTCCGTTGACGATTTTGTTGAAGCATTCTCTGACCAGTTGGTAGAGTTTCCATCTGATTAACCTGCTTTTGGCACCGTTGGGGTTGTAGTTGCAGAGCCATAACTGCTGGCAAAACAGCTTGATGTGTAGCTGATGGTGAATGTCCCGAAGAGACTGCCGGAACCTGTCCTTGAGTGCTATTATCAGAATGAGAAGGGACCTGCTGGAGTTGCTTTGATGGTGGGGTGGGGCCAGGAAATTTTTTTTGCTGTGGCTGTATGTGATTAGTGGATGGAGAAGGAACTAATGGTTTAGCTGGTTGAACTGGGCTTAAGGTGGAGTCAGAATATAAACCTTGTCCTTGCATTAAGTGCGTCATCTGTTCCCCTTTCTCCGTGGCTTGGTTACCTGGAGCCACATTAAGGCCATTTAGATGGTCAACATTGAGGTTCTGATGCAGCACCATATTCCCTCTTCCAACTCCCTTTAAAAGTTTAGCCTGCTCTTGAGATTGTGCATGTTGTCGCTGTTGAGTGTGGTTCCTCCCAGATTGTGGGAACTGCTGCTGCTGTTGCTGTCGTTGCCTTTGCTTCCCCACTTGATGGTTCAACCCACTGGCATCAGATAGAGAACTACAGCTGAGCCCATGAGAAGGTAAGTGGTGTTTCTGCTGGTGCTGCAATGCTATAGAAGTCATCGAGGAAGATGTTGTTAGGGGAGGCATAGATACTGGCTGAGAGGAAGTTTGTGGTTGAATCAAGGTATTATTTTGCAAGGAAGGTGATATGGGAAGTTGAGACTGTGGTTGGACATGTGGCATCAAAGCACCAGATGCAGCAAACTGTTGGCGGTGCTGTTGCTGCTGCTGCAGATATCGCTGATGCTGTATTTGTCTTTCTTTAGCAAGGTGCACTGCATATGCTTGTTGTTGCGATCCCGTAGCATGATTTGGGCCCAGAAGATGAGGATGATGGTTGCTCAGACCATGGGACTGCTGTGGGGACATTCGATGGGGCTGCTGGGGATGGCCTGGATATGTTTGAACAGGTAGAGGGGTAGTTTGATCAGAGAAAGCAGAACTCAATCCGTTGAAAGCAGGAATTCCTTGACCATTCCCTTGTGTGACCTGCATCTGGAGCTCCGGTAACATTTTTTGCCTTTGATGATCTGCATTATGGCCAGTCTATGACACAAATATAATGCTATTACCATTTGATTTATATAATACTAATGTCTTATCAGTGCAATAGTTATATAAACAAAGAAATTATAAAGCAGCAGATCAACATCAGTCATTTTGAAATATCCATATTTAAAGGTGGAAATCTCTATTTTACTACTTGGACTAACTTTCGTTCACTCCCAATTTCAGAATAGGCAATCACAAAAATAGCAGAAACAACTGAAACAATACACAACAAGCTACTTACCCGCATCATATGCATAGCCTCATGAGGTCTTAACATCGAGTTTCCTTGACCAGGACCAGCTCCTGAGTGCATATTTACAGGGCTCATCCCCAACATACTGGAAGAAAGCATACTACCAGAATTCAGCATTGGTGATGAAGCCATTCCTTGAAACCCTGGACTCGACATTGCCATGCTTCTGTTCGTCCCACACATCAAGCCCATTCCATTTCCACCAGTTAGCATACAAGCACCCCGTTCAGCTCCAGAGAGCGACCCAGGGGAAGGCAAGTTGGACTGTTGAATGTTCCTACCTGATAACATTTGATTGTACTGATGAATTCTTTGTTGCTCATCAACTGGCAGATTCGCCCTGGGAACATTATATCTATCATCCCTGAGAAAAAAACAAAATGAACCAGCAAAGGAATGTGATAACAGACACAATTAAGCAATATGTTAGCTTACTACCTGACAGGTTGATTGACTGGACCAGATGTTGAAGACATGTTACTGCCAAGAACTATACCAGAAGATCCTTGCTGGGGAGAATTAGCCCCAGAAGTATGAAGCATAGCTCCTTGGTTTGATATTCCTAAACCATTTGCACGAGAACCTTCAAACCCAAGTGAGAGAGCGTCTGAGGTTGATGCAGTCACATCACAAAGATCAAGTGGCCTTCACCCAGGAAATGAAAATAAAATTAATGAGACAATGACATGCAGTATAAGATGAATGATGTTTATTCCAGAGGCTGATAAGATTAAACTCAAATAAAAAAGGAAAGAAGAAAAAAATGAAGATGGACGGGTGATAGACATCGAGACTTACGTTAGAATGCCTCCATTCAGGTTATTTGGGCACACTTGAGAAAGAGCAATAACATGAGAATTATGGACTCGTACAATTTGCCTAGGATCATGGTTACCATTCTTCAGCATGATAAACAACAGAGAAAATATTAGTCAGGAAAGATATAGAGGAGAGACATGAATTAAAACAAGGATTATATCGAGTTTTAAGCTTGTAGTCTCTCAATATCTAAACAAAAGTCCATTTTATTGATTCAAATTCACACTGCAGCCATGATCTGTTGCCTACACGTCTCTTAAATCCATTTTATTTGTCAAACAAAAACCTTCAGAGTTATCAAATCAGTAAGATATAACAAATAGAAACATCCATGTTGTGTGATCACCTACCCATATATCATGTTTATGCATGCATAAAAATCCATCTTTTATGGACCCCTACAGCTATCTACATAAAAATGGAAGCTATCTACATAAATTTCCTCAGTTTCGAATTAAATCTACATGTTACAATAGAACAATAATAAACACAAAAAATCAACTGGAGTTACAAATGAAGTCAAAATATTTCTGAAGAAGATGAAAAATCCTCCAGAAATAAATTATATGCATCAAGAAGAAGACACCTTCTAAAGGTAAATAGATTTGGACTTCCAAGAATAGACAGACAGAATTAAACAGAACTAAAAAAATCTACACCTCCATAATTAACTTCAGATCATGAACAAACCTGACTCTTCCTATAATGATACTTTTTCCCAATCATAGTGATTTTCTCAAAATGAGACTTAATAGTATCCTCTTCCATCGGACCTTGCAATCGTTGAAACAACTGCCTGGCACTTCCCTGCATCAAATACAGAACAATAGCCAGTCATAGAAGCTACAATTAGTTCAACAGTACAAAAGTCTCAAATGAACACAGATAAAATTGAAGTCTGATTCAACAAAGCCCAAGTGATATATAAAGATGATTCTCACCTTTGGAATTCCAGGCAACGTAGATGGATAAGACTGAGAAGACCCAGAATCTTCGGCACTATCAGCCCCATCTTCAGCATCCCTATCCATTAAAACCTTGTGACGCTCCTTGCATTCTCGAGGCTTGCGGAATATACACTGAACTTGCACGAGTCAATGACATAAATAGATGAGGGAAAAGAATAAACAGCTGTTTCACCATCTAAATGGAAATATAATTAGCACCCAAACTGAGAAAAACCAAAATGGAAGAACCATATATAAAGTTTATAGCAGCAAAACTATAGAGCATGATATCATCTTCTACGACGCAATACTCATCATTGGACATCCTGAAAAGACAGGATAGTGTGGGGAGAATCTTAAAGTACATATTCATACCTTAAACTGAAGGGTACTGTTCATGGCATCACTAACAAGCTCCCAGTTTGGACCCATATCGTGCACAAGGACAACAAGTGCCTGAGATTACATATACATATATAATTAACAGTTCAAGTACGTGGCCATACCATAGAATAAAAGAAATAAACAAATGAAAACACAAAGTCAAAAATAAATAGATGCCAAGAAAGCCAAAAATGTAAAGCAACCTGGTCTTCAAATAATGACCAAGGACTTCCAGAACCAGGCTGCCCAGAAGACATCTGCAGAGAAGGCTAAATGCTCAAATTCCTAAAGTACAATATATCAAAACATGAAGGAACAAGTAGAAGCATGTGATCATTCAACTATTATGAAATAGTACCTTCAGCCCTTTGGATTTCCTCCCCCTATCTCGGCCACTGATCAATTTAATAAATTTAGTAGTGTTGGACATGTGATTACTCATCTGGGATGCCGCTGGAGAAGGAATGGACCCAGTCATTGGAGTAATGTTGTCAAAAGTGGTATCCAAAGATTGCTTCACAATCTTTGGCTTCTTCGCATTATGTTTCACATATAAGCCTCAACAGAAGATATAAATGTGTAAAAGATGAATAAACAAATACTAGATGTTCTATGAAACAATTACTAAAGTAAATAGGATATTAAAAAGAGGCTTACCATTGTTTCTATTAGAATCAAAATGATGACCTTCCAATCTATTTTTATAATGATCCTTCTGCATATACATCAAAGATATTAATTTCACATTTCAGAAGATAACTTCTGGGATACAACATGAGGCAGCAGGAGGATGGAAGACCAACCCTTTCCAACCCATGTGAAGATGAAAACCAAAAAAGAAATATCATAGACGCCTATAAACATGATAAATGAGGATTCTTATGATTTATACCACTGCTCCATGGAAATACATATTAATGTAGTTTCACCTAATGATCAGAAAATGAAAATATAAATGTAGTATAGCATTCTGAATAGAACCATTATAGCCGAACAAACAGAAATTGGGTAATTCATCAAAACCCATAAATTATCGTTGAGTGTCTAACCACTATATAATTTTGTCAAACTGCTAAGTCACTTAACAGAAAATAACAAAAAGCAAAGAAAAGAAAAGGGCAGATTTATTTACCTGTTCACTATAAACAGCTGACTCGAGGTGCCAACCCTGCAACCACATAAAAGTGACACAACTTAACCACAAGCAAAGAGAAGAATTAGAATGTGAGAAAATGGCCATATTTTTCACAGCAAGTCTGTTATAAAATATGAATTCCAACACACCGGATGCTTTTCTTTCTTCTTCTTCTTCGGTTTTGTTGATGTTTCCGCAAAGTCATAATGTAACTGCTTTTCAAAGTCCCCAGCTGACTCAACCTCCATGCTTTTCTGAATCTGAGATCCACGATGCAAAGTACTCTGGTCATCCTGAAAAGAACTTGTATCACCACTTGAAGCATCTGTTTTTGTTGGAGCCTGCAAATTCCCAGCACCTCCAGCACTAAATGGACCTATAATCCGCTGCCTAGAAGCAGTACGCATGCGTTTTGTGGGAATTGAACCTACATTAAGATTACTAGCCTGCCTTTTCCCCATCTTGGATTGTTGAGAGACAACTGTGCCATGTCCATAAGGAATATCAGCTTCCACTTCATATGATCTCCCCATATATTTTATTAAGTTCTTCCTATTCTTATGCGCAAACGTCGATGACTTGCTACCTTCAAAGGCCCCAAGCAGATAATATGCATTTGTTTCACCCTCGTCCTCATCATAAACAGTATCATGATAACTCATGTCTGCATTAGAATTTAAACTAGTCAGAACTCAGCTTAAGTTCAATCCAAAATGAACTAACAATATCAAAATTGTCATTACCTGCTACAGCATCATAGATTGATGTGTCTACTTCCTCTTGAATGCTACTAGCAGTTTTCTGAGGCAAAAAGGGCAAAACAATATCAAGCGATACGCAAGGACTTAAATAGGTCAATTGTGTCCTAGTGGCAATTATTTTAACATGACTAGGAAAAAGTTTGAAAGACTATAACTAGTGTCCATTAAACATTTAAAAAAAATATATGAATAATATTATCTGGAATTTAGGAAAAAGAAGTGTGGGTTTATTGGGATAAATTGCTTAAGTCACCTAGTAGTAATGCAGTTGGTGAAAAAGCTGTGTGTTTGACGACCTTTTTTTGTTTCATGATACTCTTTTCACAGGTTAGAAGGAATTAGCAGATGAAAAACATGCGCAAAAGGAACTGTTAGTAGATATGTTTACCTCACATTGTGTTAAATGAGATTCAATAGACTTTCGGTAGGTTTCCATTGCACCTGAGGAAACTGCATAGAAGAGGCTTTCCTGCAGTTTAGAAAAGTAATAGCAATTATTATCATCTGTAATGATACACTACATGTTAGCCAAGATCATGCAAAGTAGACTGAGTTGTAACTTGTAAGAGACACAAGGTCTAACGCCACAATACAGGTTGCTGTTTGGAAGGCACATCAGATTTTTAGACTCAAAAGATAGTCTAACTTAATCACATCTCCAACTCCATCTTGGTCTCCATGAAATCTAGTAGTCATGTTGGTCAATCCTGAAATCACCAAACTTCTTCCTACAAAGCATTCCCTCGTATATATATATTTGAAATTTTCTATCAAAAACCATATTCCTAACCAAAATTATCTGTTAAATATCAAAATAGTTTGATCCCTCGATTTGATTCGATCTAAATGTTTTTAGGTCGTAGGGATAATTTCATCATATACGTATGAAACCCCAATATCTGAACACAACGGAAAACCTATGGACCCAATCTATAAAAGGTTGCTTTAATGTTGAAAAGAAATGGTCATCTGCACCCTTTCTCCATTATTCCTATATGCATTGAGTTAGAATGTAGCTTGTTTCTTGTCTTCACCAACAAACTGATTGATCTGGGGTTCTACTTCACTGATGAGGATAATGATTAATGACAAATTCATAAAGTAGAGATAAAAGCAGAGTAAAATAGAAAAACAGCGCAACCGAAGAGGCATGTGACACTCCGAAGACAGGAAATACCATCTGATGTTGGCACTACAACTTAAAACAGATGAAATTGAAAAGGGCACCTGAGACCTTTTTTCCTTTTCAATAACAAAAGGAACAGTATTATTAAATAAAAAGCAGCATTAATAAATAAATGTTTTAGTTGGGAAGGGGTTTTGAGATGGTTTTAAAGTTACAGTTTTTGATTTTGTAGTAGGGAACCAGGAATAGGGATTTTTTTTTTTTTTTTTTTTTTTTTTTTTTTGGAGTTCATTGCAAAGAAGATGTCTGATTCTTCTGTTGATACCCTGATTAGTTTCTGCAATGGAATTCTGGTCCATCGTGTATTTAACAGCATTACACCATTAATATACTTATTTTCTGCTTCTTATTGAGAATAGAAGAAGGAAAAAAAAAATCATCTTTTAAACTAAACCTTGGCATCACCAGACACCATACTTGGATTAAGGCTTTTCTAATAGACTACCTAAAAACACCTTTTACAAAGTCTTCCCAAGAGAGGTTGAGGGATTTCTGCGTATCAGGGAAAAAAATGCTAAACACAACTGAAGGAAATGAATCTAAAAGGCTCTCTAAAATGATTAGTGGAATCACTTTTATCATATGAAGTGATGAAAATAAAGAGATGGATGGCGGTCACTTACATTACTAAATAAACAAAATACATAAGCAAGAAATAAAGTTTGGTCCATACTTCTGTGAGCTGGTCGTCCCAGGACACTTCCATAATACCAGAATCAAATATTATATCAGGAGTTGCAGGTGCCTCGACTTGAAGAGGAAGAACAGGAAAACTGCTATGTTTCAAAAATCTTACAGCGTATTCATGAATGGCAAGTTTAATATTTTTTCTGGGACGTTGTTGCTCCAAATTTTTACTTGTCTCCTGCTCATGATCACACTACATATCGTCAACATATTGCATATAAACGCAAGGCAAGAAATTTGATGTTTATCATAAAAAGTGTTAACTCTGGAAATCTTAACAAAAAGGAGTATTAGGAAAGCACAAAATAAACAGCAACTATTCCAAGAAAAGAAAGCTCTAAGCTTCAAGCTACGTCTTTGGGATCAAAATCCAGGCGCCGACCAAACTAAATCGAGAAATATCTAGGAACTTATGCTACCCAATTTCGGAAATCTATTGGCATCTCTCCTTATGTATTTTAAAAGGATAAAATCTATAAACTCTATGGAACTCTTGAAGAAAAAACTGTGGCCCGGCAACATAATCCAAAAAGTAGTTCAACAATCAAGCATATTGTCAGAGAACATATTACCTTATGTAGCACAAGATCCAACCCATTTCTGCAAGTTATTTCAATTACAAATTCAACTATAGATCCTAAATGCATTTAGCACACATTTTAAAACCCGATATAACACTTTTAGAACTATAGAATTACTCTATATTATCTTGGATAGAATCATTAAATGCTCTCGAAATTGAATAATTCAAATCAAGACAAGAACCACCATTGATGAAAGATGAAAGAAGGAATGATGGAAATTAAGTAAATGAGCAAATACAATTATAACCCCATCCTTAAATAATTGAAGTATCGACAAAAAAGGCTCAAGTTTATAAACAGCAGCATGTTAAGTTCTCCAACCTTGTCCTTAGATGCTTCAATCACAAGATCGTTGGTTGATCCAACCGAATCTCTCCTGCTAGTTTCTGCACCAACAGTTGGATCATCATTATTTTGAAGCACCTTGGCTAAATTCCAAAATTGCAAGACAGCCTTTGCCAGGTTCAAAGCCACATTTTTGAGCTTGTAACGTTGATTTTGTTCTTCAGATCTCAACCGAGAAGTAAAAGCAGCTCGGTGACATATCTGAGCAGCAGCAGTCATCTTCCAAAGGCGCTCCTATGGAGAAAACGATAGAGTAGAGAAAAAATAACCAATAGACATCAGATACAGCATTAACAAGAATTATTTCAAATTTACTTGTATATCAATCTAAATTACACCAAAGGGCGTAAAAAGATCCAAGGAAAGGGGGGAAAGAAACATAATCAGACCTGTGCAAAATCATTTGCCAACCATGCCATTTCCTCGAGGACAAAATCCCAGTGAGATTTCCGCCGAGTTTCAAATGGCAAGGTACCAACAGACAACTCAGCAATCCTTTTCTGCTTAGCCTGTTTACAATATTATGACAGACCCTAAAAACTCAGTACGAGGAAAGATGACAAATCAAAGGCCATAAATCAGAAGAGGGAAAAAAAGGATTCTTTCTTTTTCTTTTGGCAATCAAAAATGTATTCATATTGTGCACTAGCCACAATATGAACCCTACTGCATGAGAAGATAATGAATCACCTCTATAATCCTTGCCTCTTTGAGGATTGAATCTTCATGTGCCTTGTCTGCCAACTTTAAGTGGTTACCAGATTCAAATTGATGATCAGGGACATCAGTAGAACTTCTACCTAACACAGCACTCTCAGGAGGCGCACAAGTAGAGATATCCACCGTGCCCTGAGATCTTCCGGAGCAAAGGTTTTCTTTGTTGGAGTTGGAATAGCAACCCAACACACTGCTCAAGTTTTTATCAGTTTCCGACACAATCTGGACATTTTGTGGCAGTCCCTCGATACTGGAACTACACATCACCTCATTTTGCAAGTCAGATTTACTCATATTTACTTCTTCAACTCTGACCACGGAACTGATGTTACTGAGATTTTGATAAGCATAATTTTCATCATCATTCATGGCAGTACCACTGTCAACCTTGATCTCATTTTCATCCTTTACCATTTCACCACCTGCTAAATGCACTGTGCCTTCCAAATCTGATGTTTGTTCAGTAGGAACTCTATTAGAATCAACATTTTTTTGATTAATGCATGCATCACTATCATTATTTACATCTACGCTTAGACTGTTTTGGGTGCAAGATGACTCTGAATCTAATTTTGTACTAATTGCGGTGCTATTTTGGCCATCAGTTGGAATGGGTTTCCTATCTCTATCTTGATCACCAAATCCGATTTGCTGATTAGAACAATTTTCATTTGCTGATTTTTCTGTAGCTTCACAAGGAAGACAGTCAACTCCCGTGGATACTATATGTTCATTTCCTCCAACAAGATCAGGTTTCCCAGAAGCCACATCAACAAGAGTTTGCTGAGCATCAACTTGTGCAGATGTTAGCTCAGTATCAACTTGAGCAGATTGATTATGTTTGCCATTGGGAGCTGTAACATCCAACTTATCATCAGGCGGGCTAACTTTCAGGCTGGTGGTTACTGCTGGAGTCTGCACCCTATCTAAATCCATATTTGTATGATTATCAGATGTAACAACCTTAGAACCAACATCACCATTTGAAGTTGCTGCCTTTGGATTAGTAACAGAAAGCATATTCTGCTCCTTTTGGTTGTTTGAATCAGATATCGACCCCTTTGCATCCCTTGAACTTCCCCGAACAGAAAGAGAAGATCCATCCCCAATACAAGTCTGAACTAAGTCATTTGAACTCAATCGAGCAGCATCACGTTTTATTTTGGACCTGTTCCTGCGAGCATATGGGCGACAGATAGCAGAATCTTCTAATTCCTTGGAATTTTGAGTCCCATCCATCTGGATAGACTGTTCTGATGGAACAACATATTTTCTTTTTATAGGATGTATACGGTTTCTTTCACCTTCAAGTAACTCATTTTCACCATCGAAAAGTAGAAGGTTATCAGCACTATTGGGTTCACAAACAGTAGGAACCCCTGGTCTACCACTACTCTCTACAGAATCAACATGAGGTGAGGCAGTCAGTGCAAAACTACCTTTTGCTTCACTGTAAAAGCAATAAAAGTGCAGGAAAAGCATTAGACAATTCCAAGTAGACATAACACACAACCATAATGCACCAATGAACACCAGCCAAAAAGATTACACCTGGTCACAAAATGTTCTGCTTGCTGATCTGCAAGCGAGGTAGACTGGACACTAACAGATGCAGCATTTCCAAATTTAAAATCCAAAGGGTTGCCACCCTGCAAGTAAGAGGCAATTATAGAAAACATGAAATGTGAGTTTTTTTTTTTTTTTTTTTTTTTTTTTTTTTTAATTCATTGGGTGGATGTATATAATTGTCAATAGCATTAAGCATTTGACAAGCGTAATAATAAGAACAAAATGCCATACTTTCTCAAGAAACTCTAGTTCTCTTCTTCTCTCCTCACGAACATCATACTCTTGTCTGTTACCATCAAAAGAATAATTTTACAGTGGAAAACATGCAACCTTAAAGCAGAAAGTACAAGGAACAAAATATGAATAGCAGTATTACTGTAGCTCTGCTTGAGCCTTCTCAATTGCAGCTCGACGCAGAGAGGTTTTAACACCAATACCAACTCCACCGTCAACAACCCCTCCCATGGAATCAACCTCAGCATTTAATAGGAGAGCAGTTCCTGATCCACATCCATGCATCACAACCCTGATACCTACAAGCCTGCCTTTCTCATCAATTCCTGAAACTATCAAATTCCTGAAATGAAAAGAAAAGAAACGATTACGAACTGTAAGAGAAGTCTAAGAATTTCGGACAGCATAAACAAGGATGTAAGTAATGGAAATAAATTTTCAGGAATCCACAATGAACAATTTTAGTTCCCTTCAGTTATTGAAAAGCATGCAGACACATAGGCACAATAACTTGAGTATCCTCATTCAAGTTAAATTTCGAGATTCTATAGGTAGAGGAAATAGACTAATATAAGTTACACCAACGGAGTCACACAATTTCAGGAAAAGAAAATAAATACTATTCATAGCATTGATAAAATGCCAAATACAAGGAGTAGTGTATTACCTATTACTGCAATTCCAAGGTATAAACATAGAATCATGAAATCAACACTAAAAAAAGCCAATAACCATAAGAAAGAAAACTGTATATCACGAGTATACAGAATTCACCAATTCACGCTGTAAAATTAAATACAAGCATCCATTGATGTCACCAGCTGGTATTCAAATTGCTATGGCAAAATGCAAAATCCATATAGCAGACAAAATTAGTGATTCAATGTAGAAGCCATACTTATTAGTAATTCAATGTAGAAGCCACACTTAAGAAAGTATTATCACGGAGGCAGAGCACATGCATCTGAATTTTTGAAAATTATACAGTAAAACTTTAAAATAAAGCAGAAACAGCAACTTGTGAGAAAAAATAAAAGAATCAAACACATATGTCCAATTTCCATGCAAGCCTGACAGAAAACCCTGTGAGTTACCTAATGACAAGTTGACAACCTAATGAATGAATTATACACGTCTAACATAGTACAGGAGGCATTAGCAAGCCACATATAGAAGAAATAACTACAAATTATCGTTTTAAATTTACAATTAAAAAATGGAGGAAAAGTGGAAAACTTGCAAAGGAAAAAAAAAAAGAAAACATATTCAATATTTCATTTTTTAATTTCCATGTCAACTATTTGAAGGAAGAAAGAAAAAGAAAAGATACAAACATTGACCCACATCATATGTGGAGTGACTACATAATATCAAAGACTTTAAGAGTCTTTCACCTTCAAAATTTCTTACAATGGTCAAAAAGATGGCCTAGGCGGCCGCCTAGACACCGTTAGGCGCTAGGCGCTAGGCGATGCCCGGCTGTCCCAAGTGACTATTAATCGGTGGAAATCAACAGGCCTCTCGGAAAATACTAGATCTATGAAAAATGGCGGCTCCGATCGGCGCGTGGGTGGCGTCATTGTATCGGTTGGCCTTGTCTGAAAGTGATGGACCGATGCGTGAGTCAGACGACCACCGGCGACGATAGCATGTGGGATACACACGCCGGCAGCCGCGTCGGAACCTCCAACATCAGCAACCTGAAACTCCCAAATCAACTTTTAGACCAAATTGAACCTAAATTTTCAAATCCTAAACTTAATTGACATCAATTTATCAAATTATAACCCTAAATCAAATTGAACCTTGATTTTCAAACATAAATCAATTTTTTTGAATAAAATTTAAAAGCCACCTAGCGCCGCATAGCCCATCCGTCTAGGCGCCGCTTAGAAGGCCTAGGCGGTAGGCGGGCGCCGCCGGGCGGTGGGGCGGTCTCCCACCGCCCGACTACCACCTAGTGTTTTTTAGAACCATGGTTTCTTATCCTCTTTTACACAACATGTCTCACTGCTGAATACTTAGGACAATTGTACTCCTTTTTTCCATTGGCATTGTACAATATTAAGCTTAAGCTTAGTTCTCCTTCAATCTACAAAACCCTACAAACATAATCCAGCAGTTGACAGAAACGAAATCATATCAAAATAGTGGCAGCAGAGTAAACATATCAAGATCTGTTGCAAACCTTATAAGACAGCATAAGACTTAATGGCCAAGCAATGTTCACATCAACAAACAAAATGCGGCTACTAAACATAGAAGTCAAATGCATAATTTAAAAGTTCAATAGAGGAAAAGGACTATCCACTGTAAATAAGGGAATTTCAAGCAATGTCAAATGGATTGCAATTAATTATTGCATAACAGCATATGCTTCATAGCAAGTGCATAATAAGCAATAATGCCAGAAAGCCGCTCAGCACAAACAATTATCCTCAAATTATCAGACGGGCACCTTCAGAACACTCTCTGAAACAGTAAAAGCCACTTGTTTACCAATAGAAACAAAACAACCCACAATTTCCCTTATAAGCAGACCAATTTATCATCACAATTGACCTAAACGGAAGCATGCACATAAATCAACAGGCATTCAATCAAGAACGCCTCCCCTAACCCTAACATAAACGAATTCACATCCCTAGACCTCCAATAGAAACCCTAAACGCATTGAATTTTCGAAAATGCACAAAATCCCACGTCCAGTAGATTCTAGGGTTCCCAAAAACCAACGCAAAATTGAAACAAGAATCACCTGAATTGATAACTGAATAATGAAATTCGTAGCTAGGGAACCTGAAACCCCACAGTGGGACTCTCTCCTAGGGTTTTCCAGATGAAGGAACCAGGTGCTTATGCCCCCAATCAAAAACGAGACGAATTAGACCTAATACAAAAAAGCGTAATAGCAAATGTAAGCCATGATAAGCAACAGCGTCGAGTGAGTGTGGTTCTGTAATTGAAGTGAATTTGTATGTAATTCGTTATTCTAATTTTTTTTCCTTCCTTTTTTTTTTGGTTCGAATTTCTAATTCGAAATTTCGTTATGGTTTTTCTTCTCTCTATCTTCTCTCTAGATTGGTTTTTGTTTTTCGAAAGTAATGTGCCAGGTCTCTGTGATTTGGGCCGGGTTCAGTTTGGGCTTAACTCGAGAAGAAGATTTACAAATTTGGTGCCTCTAATTTCTTTTTTCAATCCTACATTCAAATATAAATAGTTCAATCTTGGGGTGTGAATGGTTGGATATCCAACCACAACTCATATCCAATGTCCTATATATATATTTATAATTGAAAAAAAAAATAATGATGGATAATTGGATATCCATAACTGGAACTGATCGAATATTTGAATATCCGATACTGATTGAAATAACAAAAAAAAATTTTAAAAAAATGAAATTTTTTTTCATTATTAATATCATTAAAATTTATAGTATTTTTTAATTTTATTAATTATTTTTCTCGGATATCGGGTATCCAATATCCGAAATATCAAAACCATAACCAACTGAAATTATTTCGGTTATCTAATTTCTAAATCGAACTCTAACTACGATCTATTAAATCCGGATATCGGATAATTTTTTAGTCGGATAGTATCAAGAATCCAAAATAACTTACTATATTGCTATCCTTATATCAATGAGGAAGATAAGCATTTATATATTAATTTACAGGAAAAAAAAAAGTAAAATATATTTAATTTTTAAAAAAAAAATCACTCTATATAATTACGGGTTTATTTGTTAGTGCGCTATTATGGTTTTTAATCTAGAATAGTTTTTCATTTAACATTATTTAGTTGGGTAAATTTTGAGCTGAGACAAAACACTATTATCTTATTAATAAACTAAAATTTTTATTAATTATTTTTAATTAACTTTTAAAATACCTAGATATTTTGAAATTGTGCCTTAAAAACTGTAATTGATGGACAACAAATGACAGTATCCATATTTGTTGTGTCAACATCCAATGTTGGTATGATGTCATATAGGTAGGATTGTGTGATTCATTTATTTTGTTTTTTTTAATATATTTTTTCATTATTAAAATATCTATCAATTTGATCAATATACAACTATTGCACGAATGACCACATTTCGGTTATGATTAGAAACCGTAACTGAATTGTACGGTTACGGTTCGCCTTTAGGGTGAATCGCAACTGAACCGTAAGTTACAATTCACCCCAAAAGATTAATTGTAACCGTACGATTAACCTTTTTTAATTTAAAAATTAAAAAATAATTGTAAAATAAAATCGATTTCGGTTTAGAACCGATTTAGAATCGGTTTCGGTTTACTACAGGTTCTGATTTAGAACCGGTTCAAAATCAAAATTGTAAATCCGGTTAGGCGGTTACAAATTTAATCTAACCGTAACCAAACTGATTTGGTTATGGTTTTCAATGGTTCGGTTTTGGTTTCAAATCGTAAATGTGACCGGGTCTAATTGCAGTTATGTAAGTGTAATACCCCAAGTTTTAACATACACAGTAATGCACGTCATGGACATCATGGTCATGTAAGACATGTATGTAATGCTTGTCGCTCACATAATCAGTATGCATGTCGACTGCGACGACGATCCAAGTTCACGGGCATTTGGCGTCTTTTTGCATTCATTCAAGCCATATTTCAATTCTGGGACCGACATATCGGTCTAGATATTGATATACTAGTTCCCCTACATTCAGAACATAGCCTCTCGAACCGGCATAGACCATATCGGTCTTCATACCGGTCTCAGCCTTAGCATACCGGTGCCACGTCAGTATACCGATTCATTAAACCAGTCATATAGGTTGAGAACCTTTGAGTTTTCTCGCAAAGATCGGCATACCAGTGTAACACCGGCATACCGATCTTATCGCATTCATAAAAAAAAAGAAAGCCCTTCTCATTTGTTAGCATCATTTTCTCTCTTATGGGCTGAATATTTGCCCATTTCTAGCCCAAATCTAACAATTTTCATTCATTTTCAAGCATTATGGAGCTTACGTCTTCTATTTCCATTTTTAGCATCTATTTTGCATGATTTCAAAATTTCTCAAAACCCTCATTTTTTGGCATTTCGGTTTTAAGGATTTTTACGCTCAAATTGTATACTCAGCATGTTATATAGGTTGTCAGAAGCGTGATGCATGCATTTTTTTAGTTGTAGCCAGAGCACCATAGGTATGGGTGGTTTTAACCTAGGGTTTGGGTGATTTGGCCATTTTTAATAAGTGATTAGAATGCATGTTGAGGTATTAGAAATGGCTTGGAATGTGCCATTATAGTAGTAGTTGATATTTGAGGCAAATTGGAGTTTGTCGCAAGTTTGGCCGAAATCGGGGTTTTTGGCTGTTAGGTGATTTTGGGCTTTTTGAGTAGCCGAATGGGCTACGATGAGATGTCGCACTAGCATGACATGAGCACAGCATAGCACGTCACAAGCATGCCATTGTTGGACAATTATGACCCATAGCATCACTATTTGTAAAAGACATTGTGGTTTTGTACAAATTAACTTTGTGGCAATGGAAATTGTTATTTTATCATTTTGTAATTAGATTACCTAAATATATAAATGATAAAAGTCCTTATGATTAGTTCCGGATTATAAGATATGAGACAATATCAATCCACTAAGGTTTAATCATTAAATATCCCTAGTCGTAGTATTATGGAGACTGGACATCGATAATGCGGATAGACTAGTATTGCACTTGTGCGCGTTGTGTGAGCATAACGACATAGTTCTCATATATTTAGTAATGGATACTTATGCAAGTGTGATAGGAGGTTGTGTTTACCGATGGTATGGGAACAGCTTCGCTCTGGATAGACCCATCGGAATCTCATTGGTAGTATGACTATGTGTCTATAGGAATCCGATTGAGGGTAGGTTTATTTGGTCTTAACCTGAGACTTGCATCGCTAGTACTTGCGACAATCAATACGCTTTGGTTTTGGTCGTCCGGGACTTTAACAGGTTCTGTGTATGCCTTTTCTGGGTTTATTGAGAATCATAGTGTATTGGGTGTGATGTCAAGACAGAAGTATCACTTCAGTCATATGGAGATGATGATCACGCAAGGATACAGAACTGGTACTCTAATGTGTTGCAACCATCGGGATAATATGAAAATGTCATGATTATCCGATTAAAGAGACTAGTTGCTTATGATCTGATATATGCTTCGTACGGGGCAGACACTATTCCAGCCCCAGGCCTTGCATATGACATCCGATACTGGATCGCAATACGCAATACTACGTATACTATGCCTGACAAAGATTATATATTCCTTAAAGAATATTTCTGGAGAATTGGGTAGGCACGGCGCTTTGCCAGAAGCCAACCATGTCTCGTAAATCGGTAAGAATGTGGTACCGGGTACTCACGTGTTCAGATAGTCCGACGACCGGATTTACTGCCAACATATCCAGGGATCTCATGGGTTGCTTCCCGAAGATTCACTGATGACGTATGACTCAAATATAATTAATCTGGGATTAATTAGAAGAGAGAGAAAATTAATCTGAGATTAATTACGACAAGAATTTATTTGGGATAAAATTCGATAAGAAGAGAGAGAACGATTAATTTGGAATTAATCGATTAAATAATATATTCGATATATTAAATGAAATTAGATTTCATAACGGAATTAAAATTGGATTTTAATTCGGGCGAACGAATTAATTTATAATTAATTCACGAGCCACTTTAATAGTAATTTTGCTAGCCATAATTATTTAATTAAATTTGATTTAATTAAGTCGCAACGGAAAATTCGTTAATTCGGAATTAACGAACCTGAGCCCGAAGTGTGTTGCGTCACCCGACTTTAATTTTGAATTTAAAGTGGGGCATACTTCACTTACATCACTGGTCACTTTATGTGATGGAAGTCCTATCAAGTTTTTGTGATGTGAGTTAAATCACCTTTTTGGTGATGGAAGTGGTTGAGAGCATTAAATATTTTTTGCTCTCAACACCTTGCTTTTTGTTTTTGAATAAAACATATACACATTTTATTTTTTGACTTGGTAATTGTTTTAGAAACAAAACACAAGACAAAAAAACAAAAACTCTCTTTTTCTCTCATATTGGTCGTGAGCCTCTAAACCCCAAAGGAAGATTTTGTTGCGAAATTCTTCCAAAGCTAGCACTTAAAGGATCATACAAAGGTGATATGGAAACATCCTTTGAGTTTGGAATCTCATTCACCAAGCTTGGAGCTCAACACACAATCATCAAAGAGGAGCTTGGAGCATTTCAAAAGAGCAAAAGTTTTGAACTTTCCAACATCCAAGAAACCGATCAATGTAAGTTATTCCGCAAATTTCGTTGATTATTCACACTTCTATTATGCTTAAATGATCTTGGGATTGACCTTAGAAACCCAACAATGGTATCAGAGCCTATTTAAACATGAAATGGATTAGGGTTCATAATCTTGAATTTGGGTATTTTTGCTTGGAGCATGATTTAATCAAATTGAGTGTTTGAGTATGATTAGATTATGATAACTAAGAGTTATGCATGATTAATTTTTTGAAAAATTGATTGGATTAATTTTTCCAAATTTCCTTACCTTGGCCGAGACTTTGGACCTTATTATGTCATGGTGATTTTGATTTTTAGACCATTAGATATGTTTAAAATGCTTGAGTATATTGATTTGTGATTTAATTGGATTGAAATCAAAATCGGATATAAAAAGCTTATATTGCCGTGAATCAAAGAGCATGTTAATGACTTGATTTTGTTTCAATAATGTTGGACATGAATTGAATATAATAAGCATGATTAATTATATAAATTGGTATTTTGGAAATGTTAATTTGAATAATAATTATGACTATACACTTTAATTAAATAAATTGTGATATTAGAATTTAATTAATTAGGTTTAATTTGGAATTGGGCTAAAATTGTTATATTTGGGCTTAATGGGCTTGGTTGGGCCAAGTTGGTTTAGGACAATTGGATTGAATCTAAATTGGTCATAAACAATTACATTAAGTCCAAATATGATAAATGGGCCTTTTAAATTTAATTGGGCCTAATGGGCCAAAATTAATTTTATGGCAAATAGGGTGATTCCTTTATTGGGCCTTGGCATTTGGGTTTGACCCATATTGGCCAAAGCCCATGCCTTATGAAATTAATTAAAAGCTCATTGGACTTTAATTAAATTGACATTGATGTTAATTGGGCTTTGAGACCCATAAGATTAGATTTAGAATCTAAGTTGTAAAGGCACACTAAAAAAGTGTAATTATTTAATTTGGAATTAAATAAGAATTAGTATTGAATACAAATTAAATCGGATTTAAAATTGTAGTTCGATATAATTCGAGAATACGCACTTTGAGTACTTATTCTCAAACGAGTTGGACTCGCGCAAATCAAATTGTTGTTTGAACATTGGATGATCACCTAATTCAAAGATTAATTAATTGGATTAGATTGATTGAATAACATGTTTTGTGTGAATACATGGATGTATTGTATGAATAATGTATATCAGATGGATATTAGATGGGTGAGGGCAATTTTGGAAATTGTTGTAATAAATTTAGAATTTATTAATTGGACCTGCGTTTCCGGCCTTTATCTCTTAACTCTTTGTAATTCTCTTCTCACCAATTCCCCTCAATGTAATGAGGTTTCTTTATTGTATTATGTAATTGGGTAGAAGTTAGAATAGTGCTAGCCGGGGAGAGGAAATTGAGTGATTTGTTCTAGGAACAATTTGTGAGATATCCATACGCATATCATTATTAATTTATTTATCGCGCCTTATTATGCTTTTAGAATGTATACTTAATGGTGTATGATGAGACCTAATCAAAGATAATAAATTGGTTGCCAATTTACGCGAAAAACCATCAACAAATATTAAGCGTTTTCCTTCCATTGAGTGATTAATTCTCAAGATCCAAGATTGGCATTGGTTTGTTGGCCAAAGTCAAGACCTTTGTCCATCGCGGATGTGTTTGAATCATGAAGGCTTTGTTCCATATCGCATGTCTTGGGCAAGTTGTGATTTGTTGGCCAAAGTCAAGATCACTTCTTTTTCATCGACATGGATTACGAAGCTTTCCAAAGTCAATGTGTCTCGCTTAATTGGAATCATTAAGCTTGTTGAGCCAAAGCCAAGGCTTATTTGCTTCAGAGGAAAAAGGTTAGGAAAATATATTGGATATATTGGCATATATATTGTATATATGTTTCGGACTTGGAGGTCCACCTACCGGATCTAGGAATTAGATGAGATCCAACTGATCTTAGAGATCTACCTAGTTAAATATCATACAACTTATTGGCCAAAGTCAAGGTTGTGTGTTATTTAACGGGATCCTAGCCCACTAGGAAACTAGGTTTCCCGAGTACTCAACAGAGGGTTAGAGGCTCACCGAAAAATAGTGGAGGCCAGTATTGAATTTGCAATTTCGTTCAAATACTTGGCATTACGCACTTTCAAATTATTTCGTCAATTATATATATTTATTAGTTGGACTAATATTTTATTATTTTCTTGTAATAGTTGGACAGTACCCATATATCGTTAATTGAATAGTTTGACTATTGCAATTAAGATGGCTGGAAAGATCGGAGTTAGGGACATTATCATGGGTGAGAATGTCTTTAATGGTTCGAACTTTCCTGACTGGGATATGAACCTCAGGATTGTCCTGGGGGCTGAGAGAATACACTACACGATAGAGAGACCTCTCGGGCCTAAGTCCGAAAATGAGCAGCCGCTTGAGCTTGAGCTTTGGAAGACTCACAACGATAACAACTCAACTGCTCAATCTGTCATGCTTGTTGCAATGACCCCATAGTTTCGTCGTCAGAACAAGGGATTGGATCCCTATGAGATGATTATGAAATTAAGGGACCTTCACCGATCTAACCTTAGGTCGCAGAAGTATGAGTTGCAGAAGAAGCTTTTTCGCTCTCGCATGTCAGATGGTACATCTGTTGAGCACCATGTGTCACAGATGATTGCTGACATCGAACAGCTGGGACAGCTGGGCATAGTATTTGAGGCTGAGACTTCTATAGATTTGATCTTACAGTCTCTTCCTGATAGCTGGAGCGTGTTCATCATGAACTACAATATGTTGAACCAAGAAGACACTCTTGGAGATTTAATGCCTATGCTGAAAGAGGCAGAAAAAGAGCTTCAAAAGAGCAAAAAGCGCGAGGCGCACTTCGCTTCAACATCTCAGTCTGCCAAGGCTTGGCCGAAGGCTACTAGAGGTGTAAAGAAGAAGAAGAAGAAGAATGGCAAGGCTAAATCGTCAAAGTCTTATGGGAAGGCAAATGACAAATCCCAAGATGTATGCCTGCAGTGTGGCAAACGGGGTCACTGGAAGCGTGACTGTCGTGAGTACAAGGCGCACATGAAGGAAATCAAAGCGGGCAAGGCACCGGCTTCAGGTATGTTTGTTATAGAAATAAACATGTCTACTTCTAGTTTTAAAAATTATATTTTTGATTCTGGTTGTGGTACTCATATATGTACTGATGAGCAGGATCTGCAGATTAGCAAGAGACTGGCCTTATGGGAGATTGATCTACGCGTTGTAAATGGGACTCGAGTCGCCGTTTTGGCCGTTGGGACTTATATTTTGGACTGCTGCCCGGGGCATGTACTTAATCTAACAGACTGTTATTTTGTGCCTAGTTTGACTAGGAATATTATTTATGTATCTTGTTTAGCCCAATGTGGGTATACTTTTGTATTTAGAAACACTTGGTGTTTTATGTATAAAAATGATATGGAGATATGCAGTATTGATGTGAATAATGGTCTTTATATTTTGAATATAAATCAATCTCAAACATATATTGTAACAAACAAAAGGCTTAAACTAATATGAAACTTATATGTGGCATTTTCGTCTGGGACACATTAACAAGACTCGCATATCCACACTTTCGAAGAGTGGGTACTTGGACGGATTTGATCCAAATTCATATGACGTCTGTGAATCTTGTTTATTAGGCAAAATGCCTTTTAGCGGTAAAGGTGCACGTGTTACCGAACTGTTAGCCCTCATTCATAGTGACGTATGTGGGGTCATGTCTAGCCAGGCTAGAGGTGGATATGAATACTTCGTTACCTTTACGGATGATGCATCGCGTTATGGTTATGTGTATCTTATGAGACACAAGTCGGAAACCTTTGAGAAATTCAAAGAGTTTCGACACGAAGTGGAAAAACAGACCGGTAAAAATATTAAAACATTACGGTCGGACCGTGGTGGAGGATACTTGAGTAATGAGTTTCTTGATTACTTGAAAGAGTATGGTATTTTTTTCACAGTGGACTCCTCCCGGAACACCTCAATTAAATGGTGTGTCCGAACGGAGAAACCGAACTTTGTTAGACATGGTAAGGTCTATGATGAGTCGCACTGAGCTACCTATTTCCTTATGGGGATATGCATTGAACAATGCAATACTTATTTTGAATAAGGTTCCGTCAAAGTCTGTTCAACAGACTCCGTATGAGATATGGACAGGAAAGAAACCGAGTTTCTCATTCCTGAAGATTTGGGGTTGCTGGGCATACGTTAAATGTTTGGATGGTACCAACTTGAACCCAAATCAGATAAGTGTCTATTTGTAGGTTATCATAGGGAAACCAAATGATATTACTTTTACAACCCACAAGAGAACAAAGTATTTGTTGCTCTACATGCGGTTTTCCTCGAAAAGGAATTCTTAAATGCAGTGGTAAGTGGGAGGAAAGTAGAACTCGATGAAAATTGGAGTGATACTGTTCCTGGCGCATAATCTTTAATGGAACATGAACAGTTAATCGGGGATGAGACTGTACCACAATCTTCGAATACACAAGAACCGCGTAGGTCGGAGAGAGTCAGAAAACAACCTGAGAGGTATGAGTTTATGATCTCACCTCATGTGGATATTAATCTTATTGAGGAAGACGAACCAGCTACGTATGAGGAAGCGATACAAGATATCGATTCTGCTTTAATGGCAAAGGCCATGAAGACCGAAATGGATTCCATGTACACCAACCATGTTTGGACACTAGTTGATGCACCATAAGACGTAAAGCCTATTGGTTGCAAATGGGTCTTCAAGAAGAAGACCGACATGGATGGCAACATACAAACGTATAAAGCTAGGCTTGTAGCGAAAAGGTATCGTCAACGACATGGTGTCGATTACGACGAAACTTTTTCACCTGTTGCCATGATTAAATCCATTCGGATAATGCTTGCGATTGCTACATATTTCGATTACGAGATATGGCAGATGGACGTCAAACCACTTTCCTTAACAGAAACCTTTTAAAGGATGTTTATATGCAACAGCCTGACGGTTTTGTCATACCAAGACTTGCAAACAAGGTTTGTATGTTAAATCGATCCATTTATGGATTGAAGCAAACATCGCGTTCTTGGAACCAACGTTTTGATGAGATCATAAAAGAATATGATTTCATTCAAAACGAGGATGATCCTTGTGTATATAAGATGGTTAGTGGGAGAGCACTGACATTCATTGTCCTTTACGTTGATGATGTATTGCTTATGGACAATGACATTCCCATGCTACAATCGGTGAAAGCTTGGCTTTCATTAAAATTCTCCATGAAGGATCTGGGAGAAGCAGCCTTATTCTAGGAATAAAGATCTACATGGATAGATCTAGAAAGCTATTTGGACTCTCCCAGAGCACGTACATTGACAAAGTGTTGAAGAGATTCAACATGGAACAGTTTAAGAGGGGACTGGTGCTAGTATCACATGATGTCACTCTATCTCAGGACATGTGTCCTAAAACTCAAGATGAGAGAGACAACATGAGTCGGATCCCGTTCGCTTCGGCATTCGGATCAATTATGTATGTCATGATATGTACGCGACCTGATGTCTCGTATGCTTTGAGCATGTGTAGTCGCTATCATGCCGATCCAGGTGATGGTCACTAGATGGCGGTTAAGAACATCCTTAAGTATCTTAGACGAATTAAGGATGCTTTCTTAATATATGGAGATGGAGAACTTGAGGTAACAGGGTATACCGATGCAAGTTTCCAAACCGATAAAAACGACTGTAAGTCTCAATCTGGGTACATATTTTGTTTGAACAACGGAGCAGTAAGCTGGAAATCTTCCAAGCAAGAGACTGTTGCCGATTTAACAACAGAAACGGAATATATTGCTGCAACTGAATCAGCAAAAGAGGCAGTTTGGATCCATAAATTCCTAATTGGATTAGGAGTAGTTTCGTTAGCAGCTGAGCCTGTTACATTGTATTGTGACAATAACGGAGCTATAGCGCAGGCTAAGGAACCACGGTCTCATCAACGATCCAAGTATATTCTTCGACGTTTCCATCTGATTCATGAGATCATACATCGTGGTGATGTGAAGATCGAGAAGGTCGCATCAGATGATAACATTGCAGATCCGTTGACGAAATTTATTCCTCAGCAAAAGTTTGAGCGACATGTACATAGTTCATGTGTTAGATACTTGAGTGACTGGCTATAGGCCAAGTGGGAGATTGTTGGACAATTATGACCCATAGCATCACTATTTGTAAAAGACATTGTGCTTTTGTACAAATTAACTATGTGACAATGGAAATTGCTATTTTATCATTTTGTAATTAGATTACTTAAATATATAAATGATAAAAGTCCTTATGATTAGTTCCGGATTATAAGATATGAGACAATATCAATCCACTAAGGTTTAATCTATAAATATCCCTATTCGTAGTATTATCGAGACTGGACATCGATAATGCGGAATAGACTAGTATTGCACTTGTGCGTGTTGTGGGAGCATAACGGCATATTTCTCATATATTTAAGTATTGGATACTTATGAAAGTGTGATAGGAGTTGTGTTTACCGATGGTACGGGAACAGCTTCGCTCTGGATAGACCCATCGGAATCTCATTGGTAGTATGACTATGTGTCTATGGGAATCTGATTCAGGGTAGGTGTATTGGTCTTAACCTGAGACTTACATCGCTAGTACTTGCGACAATCAATACGCTTTGGTTTTGGTCGTCCGGGACTTTAACAGGTTCTGTGTACGCCTCTTCTGGGTTTATTGAGAATCGTAGTGTATTGGGTGTGATGTCAAGATGGAAGTATCACTTCAGTCATATGGAGATGATGATCACGCAGAGATACAAAACTGGTACTCTAATGTGTTGCAACCATCGGGATAATATGACAAGGTCATGATTATCCGATTAAAGAGACTAGTTGCTTGTGATCTGATATATGCTTCGTACGGGGCATACACTATTCCAACCACAGGCATTGCATGTGACATCCGATACTGGATCGTAATACGCAATAATATGTATAATACGCCTTACAAAGATTATATATTCCTTAAAGAATATTTCTAGAGAATTGGATAGACACGATGCTTTGCCAGAAGCCAACCATGTCTCGTAAATCGATAAGAATATGGTACCGGGTACGCACGTGTTCAGATAGTCCGACCACCGGATTTACTGCCAACATATCAAGGATCTCATGGGTCGTTTCCCGAAGATTCACCGATTACGTATGACTCGAATATAATTAATCTGGGATTAATTAGAAGAGAGAGAAAATTAATCTGGGATTAATTACGGCAAGACTTTATCTGGGATAAAATTCGATAAGAAGAGAGAGAACGATTAATTTGGAATTAATCGATTAAATAATATATTCGATATATTAAATGAAATTAGATTTCATAACAGAATTAAAATTGGATTTTAATTCGAGCGAACGAATTAATTTAGAATTAATTCACGAGCCACTTTAATAGTAATTTTGCTAGCCATAATTATTTAATTAAATTTGATTTAATTAAGTCGCAACAGAAAATTCGTTAATTCAGAATTAACGAACCCGAACTCGAAATGTGTTGCGTCACCCGACTTGAATTTTGAGTGGGGCTCACTTCACTTACATCACTAGTCACTTTATGTGATGGAAGTCCTATCGACTTTTTGTGATATGAGTTAAATCACAATTTTGGTGATGGAAGTGGTTGAGAGCATTAAATATTTTTTGCTCTCAAC
>SKCR01041720.1:0-42261 GCA_019454045.1 Zanthoxylum bungeanum | reverse complement strand
CTCGGAAACTTTTGAGAAATTCAAAGAGTTTCGACACGAAGTTGAAAAACAAACAGGCAAGAGTATTAAGACATTACGGTCGGACCGTGGTGGCGAATACTTAAGTAATGAGTTTCAAGATTACCTGAAAGAATATGTATTCTTTCACAGTGGACTCCTCCTGGAACACCACAATTAAATGGTGTGTCCGAACGAGAGAAACCGTACCTTGTTGGACATGGTAAGGTCAATGATGAGTCGCACTGAGCTGCCAATTTCCTTATGGGGATATGCATTAAACAGTGCAGTTCTTATTTTGAATAAGGTTCCGTCAAAGTCTGTTGAACAGACACCATATGAGATATGGACAGGTAAGAAGAACCGGGTTTCTCATTCCTGAAGATTTGGGGTTGCTGGGCATACGTTAAACGTTTGGAAGGTACCAAACTTGAACCCAAATCAGATAAATGCCTATTCGTTGGATATCCTAGGGAAACCAAAGGATATTACTTCTATCACCCACAAGAGAACAAAGTATTTGTTGCTCTACATGCGGTTTTCCTTGAGAAGGAATTCCTAAATGCAGTGTTTAGTGGGAAGAAAGTAGAACTCGATGAAAGTCGTAGTGATACTGTTATTGGCAATGACTTATCAACGGAACATGAACAGTCCATCTGGGATGAGAATGAACCACAATCTTCAAATACACAAGGACCGCGTAGGTCGGAGAGAGTCAGGGTAATACCTGAGAGGTATGGATTCCTGATCTCACCTCACGTAGATATTAATCTTATTGAGGATACTGAACCGGCTACGTATGAGGAAGCAATACAAGGTATCGAATCCACTTTATGGCAAGAAGCCATGAAGGCCGAAATGGATTCCATGTATACAACCAAGTTTGGACACTGGTTGATGCACCAGAAGGCGTAAAGCCTATCGGATGCAAATGGGTCTTCAAGAAGAAGACTGATATGGATGGCAACGTACAAACGTACAAAGCTAGGCTTGTAGCGAAGGGATATCGTCAACGACTTGGAGTTGATTATGACGAAACCTTCTCACCAGTTGCCATGATTAAATCCATTCGGATAATGCTTGCAATAGCTGCATATTACGATTACGAAATATGGCAGATGGACGTTAAAACCGCTTTCCTTAACGGAAACCTTTCGGAGGATGTTTATATGCAACAGCCTGACGATTTTATCGTACCTAGACTTGCAAACAAGGTTTGTAAGTTAAATCGGTCCATTTATGGACTGAAGCAAGCATCGCGGTCATGGAACCAACGTTTTGATGAGATCATAAAAGAATATGATTTCATTCAAACGAAGATGACCCTTGTGTATATAAGAAGGTTAGTGGGAGTGCACTGACTTTTATTGTCCTTTATGTCGACGATGTATTGCTTATCGGCAATGACATTCCCATGTTAACGTCGGTGAAAGCTTGGCTTTCATTGAAATTCTCCATGAAAGATCTGGGAGAAGCAGCTTTTATTCTAGGAATAAAGATCTACCGGGATAGATCTAGAAAGCTACTTGGACTCTCCCAGAGTACATATATTGATAAAGTGTTGAAGAGATTCAACATGGATCAGTCCAAGAGGGGACTGTTACCAATATCACATGGCGTCTATCTATCTAGGGACATGTGTCCTAAAACACAAGATGAGTCGGACTCCGTTCGCCTCGGCAGTCGGATCGATCATGTATGCCATGATATGTACACGACCTGATGTGTCCCATGCTTTGAGCATGTGCAGTCGATATCAGGCCGATCCAGGTAAAGATCACTGGATGGCGGTTAAGAGTATCCTTAAGTATCTTAACAGAACTAAGGATGCTTTCTTAATCTATGGAGATGGATAACTTGAGGTATCTGGGTATACCGATGCAAGTTTCCAAACCGACAGAGACGACTTTAAGTCGCAATCTGGGTACATATTTTGTTTGAATAATGGAGCAGTGAGCTGGAAATCTTCCAAGCAAGATACTGTTGCCGATTCAACAACTGAAGTGGAATACATTGCAGCAGCTGAAGCAGCAAAAGAGGCAGTTTGGATCCGTAAATTCCTAATTGGATTAGGAGTAGTTCCGTTAGCAGCTGAGCCCGTTCCATTGTATTGTGACAATAGCGGGGCTATAGCACAGGCTAAGGAACCAAGGTCTCATCAACGATCCAAACATGTTCTTCGACGATTCCATCTGATTCGAGAGATCATACATCGTGGCGATGTGAAGATCGAAAAGATCGCATCAGAGGATAATATTGCAGATCCGCTGACGAAGGCTATTCTTCGGGAAAAGTTTGAGCGACATGTACATAGTTCAGGTATTAGATGCTTGAGTGACTGGCTATAGGCCAAGTGGGAGATTGTTAGACAGTAATGACCCATAGCGTCACTATTTTGTAAATGATATGTATTATTGTACAAATTAACTATGTAGTAACGAAATTGCCTTTTACCGTTTTGTAATTTATTTACTTTGATATATAAATGGTAAAAGTCCCAATGATTAATTCCGGATTGAGATGATATGAGACAGTATCAATCCATAAAGGTTTAATCATTAAATATCCCTAGTCGTAGTATTATCGAGATTGGACATCGATAATGCGGAATAGACTAGTACTGTACTTGTGCGTGTTGTGAGGGCACAACATCATAGTTCTCATATATTTGAGTATTGGATACTTATGCAAGTGCGGTAGGAGGTTGTGTTTTACCGATGGTACGGAAAACAGCTTCGCTCTGGATAGACCCCGCGGAATCCCATTGGTAGTATGTCTGCGTGTCTATGGGAGTCCGCTTCAGGGTAGGTGCATATGGTCTTAACCTGAGACTTGCATCGCTAGTACTTGCGACAATCGGTAGACTTTAGTTTTGGTCGTCCAGGGCTTTAACAGGTTATGTGTACACCTCTTCTAGGTTTATCAGAAATCGTAGTGTATTGGGTGTGATGTCAAGACGGAAGTATCACTTCAGACATATGGAGATGATGATCGCGCAGGATACAGAACTAGTACTCTATAATGGTTGCAACCATCGGGATAATATGACAAGGTCAGGATTATCCGATTCAAAGAGACTAGTTGCTTGATGTCCGATATATGTATCGTACGGGGCAGACACATCTCCAGCCCCAGGCCTTACATGTGATCATCCGATACTGGATCAGTATACACTATACTACGGTATACTACGCCTGTTATAGATCTTATATTCCAGTAAGAATATTTCTAGAGAATTGGGTAGACATGGCGTTTTGCTAGAGGCTAACCTTGTCTTGTAAATCGGTAAAAACGTAGTACTTGGTACGTACGTGTTCGGATAGTTCAACAACCGGATTTACTGCCAACATATCTAGAGGTCTCTTGGGTCGCTTCCCGAAGATTCACCAATGACGTATGATTCGAACTCAATTAATCTTGGATTAATTGTGGAGAGACTTTATCTTGGATAAAGTACTATTCAAAGAGAGGGAAAGATTAATTTAGAATTAATCATTAAAATTATTATATTCGATATAATAATCGAAATTCGATTTCGATGCGAAATTAAAATTAGATTTTAATTCGGGCAAACGAGTTAATTTAGAATTAATTCGTTAGCGACGTAAATAATAATTTCGCTAGGCGCAATTATTTATTTAAATTCGATTTAATTAACGTCGCGACGAAAGTTCGGTATTTCGGAAATATCGAACCCGAACGCGTGAGTACGCGTGGGCCCACTTTCATTTGGGTTGTGTGGGGCCCACATGACACATGTCATTTTATGCATTATTTAATTGTTAATACATTGCATGGTGATAGTGTACAATACACTCAATGGTTTTGCATGGAGTTTGAGTGTTTGACACTTTAAGCCATTGCATGATTTGTGTCATAAGTTTATTATTAATTTAATAAATATTATGGCATAAATATAAATTGATTTTTGTGACAAAATCATAACACTCTTCCTCTCCCTCTCGTGACCGAAACTTCACTACAGTTTTGGCTCTCCAATTTTTCTTCCATTTTCTTAAGAACTTTGTGAAGAAAGTGTATAAGTTTAGAACTTTAATACACATCTTTGGCTAGCACCATCAAGGGATCATACAAAGGTGTTATGGGAAACTAATCTTTGAGCTTTGAGTGATCAACAAAGCTTGGAGCTTCTTTTTCTTACCTTGGCCGAATCATCCAAAGCACAAAGGAGGTGATTTTATTTCATCAAAGCATCCGCATTCCGATCTTTGTGAGTATGATTCCGCCATACTTCATTATTGTTCATTCATTTATATATATTTGTTTGCTCTTTTGATCTTGGGACATGGATTAGAATTTCCAACAGCCAAAAAAGTCTAAAGTAAAAACACAAAATCGTAAAAAGTCAACAAATGTGGAAAACTTTTCCAAATTTGTCTAAAGTTGTTTCCTTGCACCGAAAGTCCTCCAAATTCGTGGCTTTCATGTATAAAGGCATAATGATGAGTCATAAATTCCAATAAGTCTTGTCTTGGCCGAATATTTAGTGTCGGGCTTGAATCGGCTTGATCCGTTAAAAATATACTCGGCTTCAAGATTACAGGTGCGTTATTCTGGTATGACTTGGGTAAAGTGAAATAGCTTTGGACCCACTCCATTAAAGCCCTCATATGACGCCAATATGCCCCGGAGTTGTCTATCACACTCGACCTTGGCATTTTGCGCTAGCCCTGCCATTGCGTCTCTGGTCTTCTTAGCTTTTTGGGGTGTGATTAGACCTGTTGGCAATTACAAAGGATCTAATGTTCCTTGAGTTGTTGGATTCATGTCATTTGTTCCTTGAGTTGCTGGATTCATGTCACGTACATAGAACATGATAAAGGCCCGGATGAACAAAACCAAAGTACATTAATTCTCGCAAGTATAAGCGATGCAAGTCTCAGGTTAAGACCAAATACACCTACCCTGATTCGGACTTCCATAGGCACATAGTCATACTACCAATGGAATTCCGAGGGGTTTATCCAAAGCGAAGTTGTTTCCGTACCATCGGTAAACACAACCTCCTATTACACTTGCATGAGTATCCTATACCCAAATATATGATAACTATGTCATTATGCTCCCATAACACGCACAAGTGCAATACCAGTCTATTTCGTATTATCGATGTCCAATCTCAATAATACTATGACTAGGGATGTTTTAATGATTAAACCTTAGTGGATTAATACTGTCTCATATCTTATTAATCCGAAACTAATCATATGGACTTTTATCATTTATATATCTTGGTAATCCAATTACAAATGATAAAAGAGCAATTTCCTTTGTCAAATAGTTAATTTGTACAACAACACCATGTTCTGTACAAATAGTGATGTTATGGGTCATAATTGTCCAACAATTTATCCAATGTAAATATTACTGCAAGTAGTTCTTTTCTGTGGAAGTGTAATTCAGTCATGCACTGTTTAATGTTCTACTAGCATAATATATCACATGCGCTTACCTTTTTTTTCTCTGCCCTAAAACTGCACCAACTTTATAATCACTAGCATTACACATTAGCTTAAAGGGCAAGGACCAATCAGGGAATTGCATAATAGGAGCAGATGTAAAAAGACTGATAATTTTTTTGAATGATTTTTGACATTCTTTTGTCCATTCAAATGCTGCATCTTTTAATAGGAGGTTACATAAGGGTCTGAATATGGTACTAAAGTCTTTAATGAACCTCATATAAAATCCAGCATGTCCTATAAAAGATTGAATGTCCCTGACTGTTTTTGGTGATGGTAATTTAGAAATGACCTCTATTTTTGCTTTGTCAACCTTAATATCTTTAGATGACACAACTTGTCCCAAAACAATTCCTGAATTAGCCATGAAATGGCATTTTTCCCAATTTAACACAATTCATTTTTCTTCACATATTTTCAAAACATTTTCCAAATTAGTCAAACAATTATCAAATTAATTTCCAAAAACAGTTATATCATCCATAAAGACCTCTAAACAGTGTTCAACCATGTCATAAAATATGCTCAACATGCAGCGTTGGAATGTTGCAGGAGCATTATAAAGTCCAAAGGGCATTTTCGAAATGCAAATATTCCAAAGGGGCATGTGAATGTGGTCTTTTCCTAGTCTTCTAAAGCAATGGGTGTAACGACTTGAATTTCGTAACTTGACTTGAGGTATTAATTCGGTGACTATGATTAAATTTTTCCAAGAGTAGTGAATAAATTTAGAGATAGCATAAGGGTAGGATTTTAGTAATAGTGTTTATAGTATTTGGGATAAATTATTGGATCCGGTAGGAATTATAAGAGTTGGGTCAATACTATTATAATTATTTGTACCTAGACTTGTGAACATTTGTTTGTGAGGCTTGACACATCACAAACAAATGTCCATTATGCATGATTTTATAATAGAAAGAAAAGAAAAGAAAACAACCATTTGCCAAACCTCATTTACAAGTGTTTAGCATGCATGTATTTTGTAAGAAAAATAAAAATAAAATATACATAAGAAAAGAAGAACCCATACCCACGTTGGTTTTTCTTTTTTCATATTTTCCCTTCTTCCTCCCTAACAAAATAACTCCCAACCTATTCTCTCCAGAAAATTTTCCACATAACCTACCAAATCTAGGGCTCCAAAACTGCATGCAAGCTTAGAAGTGTGATTGGAAAGCTTAAGGAGTTATATTTGTGAAGAAATAATTTAATTTAAGGTGAGAAATGTAGAAACTCAAATCTTAATTTGTAAAGTTTTGATGATTTGATGCTTGAAGAATGTTATTGGTTTGATTTTAATGATGAATATGTGGTTTTGAGACCACGAATTGGAGATTTGAGGAATTCCTCAATTTGTAAAATCCTTAAATGAGAAGTTGAGTTGGGATTTTAATAGGTTGCTTGAAGGTGTAATTGATGTTATATGGTGTATTTATTATGGTTATGACTTGGTTATGAGATAGTTTTGAAGAGTGGAATGGATGCTTTGTGATGTATTGGTCATAGTTGTAGCATGTGTGGTGTTGGGTAGTAAGTTTGATGAAGATAAATTCTGGACAGGTTGTGAATATTTATGTATAAGTCAAGTTTGTGGTGTCCGATTGATGAAGTGTAAATTTCTGGATAAACTAGCCACATAGGAGAGAAACATATCCAAAATTTAGAATTTTTGGAATTAAGATGAAACTGGACCAAATTTTTGAAGTCGGGCAATCTGCTGCGTCTATGCCCAGTTTTTTTTAATTGCACAGCCCCTGAACTTTAGTCCATAACTTGCGTTTCTGTTATCGGAATTGAGAACCGTAAAAATCTACGTAAACTAGATATATTATGGACTATTCCAGTAAAATTTCAACTTCAGATCCATTCCCAATTAATTACAGTGAATTTTCAAAGTTATATATCAAGTAGTGATTTTTCAACCGAATAGAAAAATACAAGTTTCGACTACCACATTTGTACAACTCCAAATTTAAGCTCGTAAAATTCATAGATACCATATATATCTCAAACAATCCAGTAGATTAAGTGTCCATGCATTGCATATTCTTTCATGTGATATGAAAATATTCTAAGTAAAGAAAACAAACATGTTTTGACTATAGATCGACGTCAGGACACTCGGAGGTCACCTACACCGCATACCGCTTCTGAGTTGCCATAACACTGTGAGTGGACTACTTATTTCAGAGTTTTGAATGTGGTTTTGGTTTTGATTTTACAGATCATTGATTTACTTATTTTACCTAAATGATGAATTCATGTGAACGAGAAAAATGATTTAAGTTTAGATAAAGCTTGGTTTCTGATAAATATTTTGATGATGAAAACGGTTTCAAGCATATGGATTTATGATTTTGGATGCATGGTGAAAACCCACCTCAGTTGTTACTTGATTCAGATATGGAATTGACGAACATGGTATTGATGGGTATCGATATTGATAACGGATATAGACGTGTGCACACGGTTTCAGGACTAGAGATGACAGATGCCTCTATTTCATGGGTATTGGGCTAGAGGGACTGTGAGTACAATGCTCCTAGACCCAGATATTCTCAGAGACAGATTGGTAGCACTGATAGCACCACTGTTGTCTGGTATAGTGGCTTGGGAGACTGTGCGTACAACGCCTCAAGACCACAGGATTATATACAGATTGACCGATGGTATTTTTGATGAAGATATTTTTGATGGTGATATGGATGATTTCTCAGTTGTTTTAAAAAAAATAATTGAAAGGGAAACTTTGATTTACGATTTAAGAATCTGAAAATTATCATACTGATTATTAGCATTTCTAATACTGTTGTTTTATGGTTTTATAGCTCACTCACTGAGATCTTTAGGACTCACCGCCACTCTCCAGGTTTTGTAGGACCTTTCTCTTGGTGAGTCATTGTTGTATTTTGAGAGACATGGATCCAGGACAGGAGCAGCACTGCAGTCACTAGTTTTATGGGTTCATCATGTTGTATCTACATTCATATAGAATGTAGTTTCTTTTGAGGTTCTATGACGTAAAATCTATGTATATATGTGTGGTTGTTTTTTATTTGGATTGTGTACGCGTCATGTTTAATATTTCACACAGTTATTCTACTTGATGAGAAAATGTTTGCATATATGATTGATTTCTGGTTTCAATTTGAGGCTTAGATGACAGAGGGATTCTGTCGTCTACAGGTAATATTCCCGGACGGGGATGTTACAAAGTTGGTATCAGAGCAGTGTTTTGGGAGTCAATAACTGCAGTGGGAGATTAATAGTGTCTTATATATGTAGTACACCGGGGTACTAGTATATAAGAGAGCTACTTCTCTAGTGTTATGTTCCGAGGTATGTCTCATTCCTACTGATTATATCTCTTTTTGAATTCAATTAATTATTTTCTTTCTTGATTACCTAGATATCATGCTACCTAGAACCAGAGGTAGAGGTAGGCCCAGACGTAATCGGGCACCTTGGATGTAAACCCAGACCAGAGATCAGTGGCACCTTCCCCTGATGTGGATAGGGAACAGAGCGAAGAACCGGTACTTGAGGGGGTTATGAGAGCAGATGAGACAGGACCGGTAGTACAGGTAATGAAGGATTAAGTACAGGAATTCAGCAACTTCAGCGTTCTTTAGCAGCCTTTGCACAGTTAGCTATGCGACAGCAGCAGCCACCAGGCCCTGGGCCAAGAGCTGCAGAACCTGCAGTTTCTATTCCACCACACACCCACCACAAGAACCTACTTTGGCTCACCAGACTGTAGTTCCCCCAGTGATACCAGATATTATAGCTCCTCAAGCAGAGCTTTCTCAAGGACCTATTCCAATGGCAACTCAGGTAGTTCAGCGGCAGCAGCTGCCGCCCTAAACCAATCATCATATCGGTCCCTAGGCCCCATTGCTGGAAAGGCTCGGCTTCAAAACCGTAAGGTTTCTTTACCCGATTTTTGAAAACTATGTCCACCCACATTTTCGGGAGTAGAATCCTCCCCCGACCCCTATGGATTTATTGAGGAGTCGGATCGTATATGTATAGCTTTGGGGTGTTCAGCAGAGAGAGTGGTGGGATTGGTTAGTTTCCAACTAAAACATGTTGCTGATACTTGGTTTATGGATTTTCGAGGTAACCGGCGACATAATGCTCCTCCTATGACTTGGGTTCAATTTAGCACAGCATTTTTGAACATATTTTTGCCTCAAAGTGTTAGAGATGCTAGAGCTTTGGAATTTGAGCAGTTGGTCCAGGGAGAACAGATGACTGTTTCAGAGTATGACATACAGTTTACCCGACTTTCACGGTATGCCCCACATTTGATCATTACTGAAGAAATGAAGGTGAAACGATTTGTAGATGGACTTCGAGATTATATATTTCGATCTATTTATATTATAGAGACTACTACATATACACAGGTTTTGGATGTTGCTCTCAGGTTTGAGGCTCGGGTCAGGGAGAGACAGGCTGAGAGAGAATCCCAAAAAAGGCCGAGATCATAGGAGAGGTCTAGACCATAACAGAGTGGTCAGGGTAGACCGCCACAGACATCCGCCACTCCCCCTACACGACGTGATATGGGATTGATGCACGGAGACTCATATCTTAGACCTACTCAGAGTACTGTGTCTCGTACAATATCTTCACCATCGGTAGCCCAGCCAGGGCGAGGTCTCCCACCATGTGTGATTTGTGGGCGACCCCATTCAGGAGCTTGCAGACTCGAAAGTGGGAATTGTTATCGATGTGGAAAGGTGGGTCATCTAAAGAGGGATTGTTCAGTACCCACAGAGCAATTGTCATTTCTTCGTGCTACTTCGTCGGGGCCCCAGCCTCCACAAAATAGGTATATGGCAGAGAACAGATATCTGTAGTGAGGGGACATACTGCAGGTGGTAGAGGATAGTCAGTGGGTGATCGAGGTCGTGCCTCCACTAGCAAAGCTCAGGGCATAGTTTATACCCTCACACCACAGGATGCACAGGCATCTAATGCTGTTGTTACAGGTACATTGCTAGTTGGTTTAGTAAATGCCAGAGTATTATTTGATTCGAGAGCCACTCATTCATTTATGTCACCGTATTTTGTGACTTATCTGGGTAGAGATACAGAGAAATTAGATTCACCCCTTGTTATAACTACACCGGTAGGAGAGCCTATAGAGGTTATCATGAGCGGAAAATATATCAATATTTACCGCCCCTTTTACCTAATATTTTGTTTGGTTTCTCAAGTTTTGTGAACGCTTTGATATGTTTTTATTTATTTTGCTGATAAAAATAATATTGGGACTTAATGGAATCAACTCATGGCCAAAACGATGAAATCCGGAGGAAAAATGGTCAAAAACGAAAATTTACTGTACGCGTCACGAAGTGCAGTCAAAATTTCCACTTTTATGTAACTTTCGTATTTTGGCCATAACGTTTTCGTCTGATGTCCGATTGAGCTGATTCAAGTTTCAGATTAAAGAAGACTCGAAGATATACAACTTTGAAAGTCAAAATATTTTCGAATTCTGAAGTTTGGAAGGTCGAAATTGATGAACAATCCAGTATATTTTGTGTATTTACTATAGTCATTTTCAAAATGTAAAATAAAATTAATAAAAATAAAAATAAAAATTGTCAAACTTCCACCAAACATGCTTCCATGTTTGGTGCCATGTTTGATGCCATGTTTGGTGCCATGTTTGATGCAATGTTTGGTTCCATGTTTGGTGTCATGTTTGGTGGAGCTATTGGTGGAGCAATTTGTGGAGAAATTGGTGGAAGCCTTTTGATTTTCCTATAAATACCAAGCTTAACTTTATAATTTTTTCATGCTTTCTTTGGAGGAGTTTCCCCATGAAAATCTAAAGGAAAGTGTCTTGTATATTTATTTAAGTTTTCTTGTATTTTCTTTTAATTTGTTTAATAAAATTTTGTGTGTTTTCTTTTACAACATGAGGAGGTAATCTAATTCTGCTGGGGTGAATAGGTAAGACTTTTAATATAATAAATTAGATTAATCACCCTTATTTTAATTAAAATTTGGATTAATTAGTTTCCGCCTATATGGCTGGTTTAGGTGACAACCTTATTTACCTCCTATATGGCTGGTTTTATATCTTTGAACTTAGTTTCCGCCTATATGGTTGGTTTATGTGCTAACCTTGTTACTGCCTATGGCTGGTTTATATGATTTTATTACCACCTATAAGGTCAGTTGGACTTTGGACAAATGAAATTACCGCCTTTATGGTCTGGTTAATTAATCGGTAAACATTGAGAATAAGGGAGATTTCTAATTTTGAAATATTAAAATTGGATCCTTTAACCCCCATCATTTTCTTTTATTGTACTTTTAATTTCCAAAATTTACTTTATTTAATTTTTCAGCATTTACTTATGTCTTTTATTTTATTTAAGTTTTTATTAGCCTTAGATATGTGTCGTAGCTAAGTCTGTTATCTGGGGTTGTGATGAATTTCAATATCACTGGTTTATAAGGGGTTAGATTATAGTTTGGGTAATATAAAGATTTATTTATTGAGTTTTAATCTTAATGCTTTTTATTAAATGGCCACTAATAAAATTGATTAGGTAAACTTAAAATGAACTAGACATAGGGATTTTAGGTTTAAGACCTTAGACTCAATAGAACACGATCTTCCTTGAGGATAGATAACCCTTTAATAGATTTCCTTACAAGATAGGAATATACCTGTCGGGCGGGGGTAGACATATGGTTCAATTGGGTTATACTGGGTATTTGTAATTGACCATCGGAAGAGGCTTTTAAATAATTTAGTGTTCTAGGTTAGTAAATCAATATATTACCCAACTATAAGATAACCACTTCATCTTTAAATAATATTGGAATAAATCACAACCCTTGATAGTTTTATAAAATTGAATTTTCATTAATCTATTTTCACGTAATTTTTATTTACCTGTTTTTAAGTTAATTTGTAAGTTACCAATCCAATTTACAAACAATCAATCTGTTAGATACTAGTAATCATTTGCCCTCATAAAAAATAATAGGTTAGGTATTAAGTCCTCGTGGGATCGATACTTTTTATACTTCTTGAACGATACGTGCGCTTGCGTTATACGCGTGTGACTACGCACCGGTCAGGTTACACAAGGAGTGAAGGCTTGCCTAGTTGAGGTTGATGGGCATACGTATTATGCTGATTTGTTGGTGCTAAACATATTGGGTTTCATATTATTTTGGGAATGGATTGGTTAGCTGTGCATAATGCAGTGTTTGATTGTCGGGAGAAGAGGGTTACCTTGTATACCCCTGATTGTCCGGTTAATGTTTATCAGGGAGATAGGAGTGTGGTCCCCCGTAATTTGATATCGATAATGCAAGCATACAAGCTTCTTCACAAGAAAAATATGGGATATCTAGCTTTTGTGATGGATAATAGAGCGTAGGAAAAGAGTATTGATCAAATTCCGGTGGTAAATGAGTATCCTGACCTGATGAGTTACCGGGGTTGCCACATGATAGAGAGATTGAATTCTGCATAGATATAGTTCTTGAAACGCAGCCCATATTAATTTCTCCGTATAGGATGGCTCCTGCAGAACTTAAGGAATTGAAGGTACAACTGCAAGATTTACTGGATAAGGGGTTCATTCGCCCCAGTGTGTCTCCATGGGGTGCTCCAGAGTTGTTTTTGTAAAGAAGAAAGATGGTACATTTCGGTTGTGTATAGATTGTCGACAGTTAAATAAGGTGATAATTAAGAATAAATACCCACTACTGAGGATTGATGATCTGTTTGATCAACTTCAGGGAGCTCAATGTTTCTCAAAAATAGATTTCTGTTCGAGATATCATCAGTTGAAGATTAGGGAAAGCGATGTACCGAAAGACCGCTTTCCGGACTAGATATGGACATTATGAATTCTTGGTAATGTCATTTGGTTTGACCAATGCCCCTGTAGCTTTTATGGATTTGATAAATAGGGTGTTCAAGCCCTTTTTGGATCGATTTGTGACAGAGATTCGTAGTTTCTTGGGGTTAGCAGGATATTACCGGAGATTCGTGGAAAACTTCTCCAGAATAGCTGCCCCGTTAACCCGATTGATGCAAAAAAATGTTAAGTATGTGTGGTCAGATGCCTGTGAGAGAAGTTTCAAAGAGCTTAAACAACGATTGACTACCACTCCTGTTCTAGCTTTACCGTCAGGATCAGAAGGGTTTATGGTGTACTGTGATGCTTCTAGAGTGGGATTGGGATGTGTGTTGATGAAAGGAGGAAAAGTTATTGCCTATGCTTCTAGGCAGCTAAAACCTTTTGAACAAAATTATCCCACCTACGACTTGGAGATGGCAGGCATAATTTTTGCCTTGAAAATATGGCGACATTATTTGTATGGTGAAAATTTTAAGATTTTTACTGACCATAAAATTATCAAGTATATCTGAGTCAAAAAGATCTAAATTTGAGCAGAGAGAGGCGATGGATTGAGTTGTTGAAAAGATTATGATGCCTCAATACTATATCATCCTGGTAAGGCTAATGTGGTAGCTGATGCCTTAAGTAGGAAATCTATAGGGAGTTTAGCTCATCTACCTTCTGAGAGGTGGCAACCAGCCAGGCAGGTGCTGAAATGTATCTCATATGGGGTAAGCTTTCAAGTAACAGATCAAGGAACGTTGTTGGCTCAGATTCAGATTCGATCTACACTGGTGGATGAGATTAGAACTTGTTCAAGAAGAGACGTTCAAATCCAACAAATTAGAGATAAAATAAACCAAGGTGTGGATGAGGAGTACTATGTGGATAATAAAAATCTCCTGAGAAAGAAAGGCAGAATTGTTGTTCCTCTAATTCCTGAGTTGAGAAACTCGTTGCTAGAGAAAGCCCACACCTCATCCTATACTATGCACCCTGGAGCTACCAAGATATACCATGATTTAAAATATCTCTGTTGGTGGGATGGTATGAAAAGAGATGTAGTGGAGTTTGTTGCTAAATGTCTTACTTGCCAACAGGTCAAAATAGAGCACCAGAGACCGGCAGGGAAACTTCAAAGTTTGGATATTCCTGAGTGGAAATGGGAGAAGATTACCATGGTTTTGTAACTGGGCTTCACCGTACCTCAAAAGGGTATGATTCCATTAGGGTGATTGTTGATAGATTAACGAAATGCGCACATTTTTTTCCTGTAAACTCTAACTTTTCACCAGCTCAGTATGCCAAGCTGTACCTGGATAAGATAGTGTCGTTACATGGAATACCTGTCTCGATAATCTCTGATCGAGGTTCTCAATTTACATCTAAATTTTGGCAATCATTTCAGGAGGCCTTGGGTTCTTTGTTACGTTTTAGTACAGCTTTCCACCCTCAAACGGATGGACAATCTGAACAAACCATTCAAACCTTAGAGGATATTTTACGAGCTTCTGTAGTAGATTTTGAAGGTAGTTGGGACCATCATTTTCCACTTATAGAATTTGCCTATAATAATAGCTATCAGACAAGTATACAAATGGCTCCTTTTGAAGCCTTATACGGTCGGAAATGCAGATCACCATTGGGATGTTTCGAAACAGGAGAACCAAAATTACTTGGACCTGACTTGGTGCAGGATGTTGTGGAAAGGGTGAAGTTGATTAGAGGGAGGATGAAGACGGCTCAGAGCCGCCAAGAAAGTTATGCAGATCGTCCAAGAAAAGAATTGGAGTTTCAAGCAGGTGATTCAGTGTTTTTAAAGGTATCTCCTTTTAAATGAGTTATGAGATTTGGCAAAAGAGGTAAACTTACCCCTAGATATATTGGGCCATTTCAAATACTTCGCATGGTTGGAAGTAGAGCATATGAGTTTGCACTCCCACCTAATATGGATAGAATACATCCAGTGTTCGATGTGTCTATGCTAAAAAAATATTTATATGATGAATCTCATGTTTTAGAGCCTCAAACAGTTGATATCTGTCGAGATTTATCCTATTTGGAACAACCAGAAGCCATAGTGAATAGAGAAATAAGGAAGTTACGGTCTAGGTGGATTCCTTCAGTTAAGGTGGTTTGGCAACACCACAAGGATCATGAGACGACTTGGGAGTCGGAAGCTATCATGAAAGAGCAACATCCTCATTTTTTTTGCAAAAGGTATGTTCCGTATAACTTCAGCATTCTGATTCGAGGATGAATCATTTTAAGGGGGGAGAACTTGTAACGACTTGAATTTCGTAACTTGACTTGGGTAGTATTCGGTGACTATGATTAATTTTTTCCAAGAGTAGTGAATAAATTTAGAGATAGCATAAGGTAGGATTTTAGAACAGATTTTATTTGGATAAATTATTGGATCTGGTAGAAATTATAAGAGTTGGGTCAATACTATTATAATTATTTGTACCTAGACTTGTGAACATTTGTTTGTGAGGCTTGACACATCACAAAAAATGTCCATTATGCATGATTTTAATATATAGAAAAAAAAAAAAAAAAAACCATTTGCCAAACCTCATTTACAAGTGTTTAGCATGCATGTATTTTGTAAGAAAAATAAAATAAAATATACATAAGAAAAGAACAACCCATAACCCACATTGGTTTTTCTTCTTTCATCATTTTCCCTTCTTCCCTCCCTAACAAAAGAACTCCCAACCTATTCTCTCCATAAAATTTTCCACACAACCTACCAAATCTAGGGCTCCAAAACTACATGCAAGCTTGGAAGTGTGATTGGAAAGCTTAAGGAGTTATATTTGTGAAGAAAAATTTTAATTTAAGGTGAGAAATGTAGAAACTCGAATCTTAATTTGTAAAGTTTTGATGATTAGATGCTTGAAGAATGTTATTGGTTAGATTTTAATGATGAATATGTGGTTTTGAGACCATGAATTGGAGATTTGAGGAATTCCTCAATTTGTAAAATCCTTAAATGAGAAGTTGAGTTGGGATTTATAATTGGTTATTTGAAGGTGTAATTTATGTTATATGGTGTATTTATTATGGTTATGACTTGGTTATGAGATAATGTTAAAGAATGGAATGGATGCTTTGTGATGTATTGGTCATAGTTGTAGCTGTGTGTGGGTTGTGCAGTAAGTTTGATGAAGATAAATTCTGGATAGGTTGTGAATATTTTATATAAGTCAAGTTTGTGGTGTCCGATTGATAAAGTGTAAATTTCTGGATAAACTAGACACATAAGAGAGAAACCTATCCAAAATTTAGAATTTTTGGAATTAAGATGAAACTAGACCAATTTGTTAAAGTCAGGTAATCTGCTGCGTCAATGCCCAGTTTGTTTTAATTGCACAGCCCCTGAACTTTAGTCCATAACTTAAGTCTCTGTTATCGGAATTGAGAATCGTAAAAACCTACGTAAACTATATATATTATGGACCATTCCAGTAAAATTTTAACTTTAGATCCATTGCCAATTAATTACAGTGAATTTTCAAATTTAGATATCAAGCAGTGATTTTTCTACCGAATAGAAAAATACAAGTTTCCCCTACCACATTTGTACAACTCCAAATTTAAGCTCGTAAAATTCATAGATACCATATATATCTCAAACAATCCAATAGATTAAGTGTCCATGCATTGCATATTCTTTCATGTGATATGAAAACATTCTGAGTAAGTAAAGAAAACTAATGGTGTTTTGACTATAGATTGACGTCAGGACACTCGTAGGTCACTTACACCGCTGTGAGTGGTGTGCTTATTTTAGAGTTTTGAATGTGGTTTTGGTTTTGATTTTGCAGATCATTGATTTACTTGTTTTACCTAAATAATGAATTCATGTGAATGAGAAAGATGATTTAAGTTTAGATAAAGCTCGGTTTCTGATAAATATTTTGGTGATGAAAATGGTTTCAAACATATGGATTTATGATTTTGGAGGCATGGGGGAAAAACCCACCACAGATGTTACTTTATTAAGATATGGAATTGACGGATATAGAATTGACGGACATGGTATTGATGGGTATCGGTATTGATACCAGATATAGACGTGTGAACACAGGTTTCAGGACTAGAGATGACAGATGCCTCTAGTTCTTGGGTATTGGGCTAGGGGGACTGTGAGTACAACGCTTCTAGACCCAGATATTCTTAGAGACAGATTAGTGGCACTGATAGCACCACTGTTGTTTGGTATAGTGGCTCGGGAGACTGTGCGTACAACGCCTCAAGACCACAGGATTATATACTGATTGACCGATGTATTTTTGATGAGGATATTTTTAATGGTGATATGGATGATTTCTCAATTGTTTTCAAAAAAAATAAAAATTTCAAAGGGAAACTCTGATTTACGATTTTAGAATTCTGAAAATTATTATACTAATTATTAGCATTTCTAATACTGTTGTTTTATGGTTTTATAGTTCCACTCACTGAGTTCTTTAGGACTCATCCCTCCCACTCTCCAGGTTTTGCAGGACCTTTCTCTTAGTGAGTCATTGCTGTATTTTGAGAGATATTGATCCAGGACAGGAGCAGCACTGCAGTCACTAGCTTTATGGGTTCATAATGTTGTATCTACATTCATATAGAATGTAAGTTCTTTTGAGTTTCTATGACGTAAAATCTATGTATATATGTGTCGTTGTTTTTTTATCTGGATTGTGTACACGTCATGTTTAATATTTCACACAATTATTCTACTTGATGAGAAAATGTTTGCATATATGATTGATTTCTGGTTTTAGTCTGAGGCTTAGATGACAGTAGGATTCTTTTGTCTGCCGGTAATATTCCCAGATTTGGGATGCTACAAAGGGAATTTGATAATAACCCGAGCAACCATCAAGAAAACAATAATAAGAGTGTCCATCTACTCCTTCTAAAATTTGGTCAAGAAATGGCTAAGGGAAATGATCATTTCTAGTTGCGTCATTCAATTTTCTATAAACATTGCACATAGATGAAATGTGAGTTGGGATTAACCCTTTTTTCATTTTTTACAACAGTGATTCCAGACTTTTTAGGTACAACTGATGAGTGGTAATTATATCACTATTTCCCACTCATTTGACATAATATTTTATATAGTTTCTCGAGTTTTATGAACGTTTTGATGTGTTTTTATTTATTTTGCAGATAAACAAAATATTGGGACTTAATGGAATCAACTCGGGGCTAAAACGATGAAATCCAAAGGAAAAATAGTAAAAAACGAAATTTTACTAAAAGTGTCACGAAGTGCAGTCCTAAATTCCAATTTTGCGTATGTTTCGTATTTTGGCCATAACTATTTCATCCTATATCTGATTGAGCAGATTCAAGTTGCAAATTAAAGAACACATAAATATCTACAACTTTGAAGATTTAAATAGTTTCGAATTCGGAAATTTGGAAGGCCAAAATTTATGAATAATCTAGTATATTTTGAGAAATTACAAAAATCATTTTCAAAATATAAAATAAAATTATTAAAAATAAAATTGTCAAACTTATGTTTGATGCCATGTTGGTGTCATATTTGATGCCATGTGTCATGTTGGTGGAGCAATTGGTGGAGCTATCGGTGAAGAAATTGGTGGAAGCCTTTAGGTTGTTCTATAAATACCAAGCCATTTCATTTGTAATTCTCATGCTTTCCTTAGGTTTTTGTAAGGAATTTAAGGATTGCATCTTGTGTGTTTATTTTTAATAATTTAATTTATGCATTTTTATTTTCAGTAATAGTAGTAGTTTCTTTTCTTCTTCATTTCTTTTCTTTTATGTTCAGTAGTTAGATTTTCCGTTGGGGAAGAGTGAAGCTTTTAATATTTTAGTTTAGATTAATCTCCCTTAATTATAATATAGAAATTAAAATTCAAAATAAAAAGATTACTGCCTTAATGGCTGGTTTTATTTAATTGACATAAAATAACACCGCCTATATGGCTGGTTTATGGACAAATAATAATACTGTCTTTATGGCTGGTTGGACTTAATTAAAATTTGACTTAATGAGGAATACCACCTATATGGTCGGTCGGTAATATCACAGATAAATTATGTATTATAATATGGGAGATTTCTAAAATAGAAATAGTAAAAGTGGATCCCCAACCCCAACATTTTATTTTTATTTTAGGGAAGTGATGATACAAAATATCCACACTTAATAATTGATTTTATTTTGATGGGTAATTCTTTAGTTTGTTTATTGAGTCTTAAGCTTAATGTTTCTTGTTAATTGGCCATTAATAAGATTGATTTAGTAAATTTAAAATGAACTAGACATAGAGATTTTAGGTTTCAGCCTTAGATTCAATAGCCCACGATCTTCCTTGAGGATAGATAACCCTTTAATAGATTTCCTTACGGGATAGGAATATACATGTCGGGCGGGGGTAGCCATAATTGGAACTCGATCTTAATGAATCCAGGTAATTTGGTTGACAAAGACATAAGGTTCAATTGGGTTATACTGGGTATTTGCGTCTAACCATCGACAGAGGCTTTTGCATATTTTCATGTTCCAAGTTAGCAAACTAATTTATTACACATATATAATAGAATCAATTCATCTTTTTAATAATATTGTGTAGAGTCACAGCCCTAGATCTTTGAGTCTTTTGTTATTTTCCTTAGCATTGTCTTTTGTTTATTTTATTTATTTTAATTAAGGAAAACAACATTCATCCAACCAATCAAACAATCATTCTCTTCTCCCTCTGATTAGATATTCGTAAATAAATAGATTCTATAGTTAATAACAATAGTAGGAATTAAGTCCTCGTGGGATCGATATTTTTATACTACTTGAACGATACGTGAGCTTGCGTTATACGCGTGTGAATGCATTGGTCAAGTTTTTGGCGTCGTTGCCCGAGACTTATTTTTCTTGAGTTATTAATTTTGAAGCTATGTAATTTACTTGTATCTAATTTTCTTTATTTTTATCTGTAATTTTTATTTCTTTCCTTTATTTTCAGTTGGTTGAACAATGGAACATTATTGGGAGATTGAAAGATTTCGAGCTTTACTAGAAGAAGATACACCCCAATTCAGGGAACAACAGTCCGGTTTTCTGAGGCCTGTTGTTCAGCCCAACAACTATCACTGGATGCTAGAATCATGCAATAATATATTTGCTCAACAGAACGAGAAAGAGAGATATTTGATATGCGATGGTAACTACCTGAGCAATCAATGCATATACATGTCAGAGTGGCAGAATTATCAGAATCAATCAAGGTACGAAGAACCAGTATATTTCACAAAACCATATTTTCCATCTTATCCACCATATACCTACGATCTTCATCAACAACCAGAACAATATTCACTAGAGGAAAAACTTATGATAAGAGAGATGGTGGAAATGCTCAGGAAATGTATTGAAAAGTGGGATGCAATGCTTTAGAGTTAAGAAGCATCCATTCAGAGACTGACAGAACAAACGAGACAATTAACAGAGAACCAAAGCTACATACCTCAAGGAGCATTTTCAGATGACAAAAATAAAGCCTTCGAGTACCAAGCATTTCATGATGACACTTTAGCAGAAGAGGAGGCCGAGCAGTATCAAGAATCAGAGGTATTAGTTCAGGAGCCCGAACCAGCAAAGTCTCTGTTTGACTTTTATTATTCTGACTCTGAAGAAGATGAAGAAGCCGAGCTATTTGTTCCAACTACTCCAACAAGGGAGGATCAAACTTTCAATAATCAAAATGAAGATCTTGGAGCATGCTTTGCAATGATGTTTGAAGAAGATCTACCTGAGCCAGTCACATCAACTTCAGAGGATGAAGACCTAAAATCAGACACATTTTTAGATCCTCATGTTAATACTTATGATGATTACATTTCACATATGACAGATGAAAAATTGAATGCAGAGATCCTAAAATACATCTGTGAAGAAACGGTGGAGCAAGAAATCGAGCAAAATGAGGAGCAAATGTCTGTCCTTATTGAAGATCCAGGACATTCATGGGAAACATCACTATATCGAGGAGTACAAATTAGAGATATCTCCAAGAAGCTAGACATAATGGAACTTCCATTCAAAGTCAAGCACTATACGAGACCTTCTGATTTTCTTTCTTTCTTTACAGGAACCACTAGAGCGACAAATTTTAAGAAGGTGGCACAAGCACTGAATGAGACAAAATTCTTCTTGCTACCTTACCGTTGGAAAAGACCCTTTAAAAGCAACTCACATGGGATTGCTTTTAATCGGACATCCAAAATGACACTGAAACCTCTTTGACAGATATATTTCAGTAACGTCTGACTGAAGACGAAAAATTTAGCGCTAGCAAAGAGGCAAGCAACCCATGCAATTTGTTGTAATTTTGTTTTCATCTTTTGTGTATACATGTTATAGAGTTTTTAATTTTGTGTGTTATTTTTATAGGGAAAGGCACAAATGGAGCATTTAAGTAGGAATGTTGTTTAGAAATCACAAAGATGAGATTTAAGTCATTAGTGATGGCTGAGTATGGAATGGATTCTTGAGAAGCATCCTAAGTGATTTATATACCAAGCTAGTGTCGTATTGCGTACACAATTATGTTTCCTTAGCAATTACTTTGATTTGCTTTTCTATTTTTATTTCTTTAATTTTCGCGTACAAGATATAAACTTTTTGACTTTTCACGATTTATTTTAATATTCATCTAATAATTGTCATTTGACAGGTACTAGTGCTATTTTTACTCACCCTTTTCAGGATCTATAAATTCATCTCGTCATTCTTCTTTTCTACACATCCAGATAAACATCCAAATAAGAGAGAGAAAATGGAAGCAACTTCACAGCAGCGAGTCAAGCTAATTTGTGTTTTCTGTGGATCCAATTCTGGTAATAAACCAGAATTTATTGAGGCTGCAAAGGAATTAGGGAGAGTCATAGCAGAACGAAATATGCACCTAGTATATAGCGGTGGCAATCTTGGATTAATGGGAAGCATTTCAAAAGCCGTTCAGGAAGGTGGCGGACATGTTTTGGGAATCATCCCAAAACCTTTGGTGGACGAACAATTAATTGGACCAACGAATGCAGATGAGCGCATCGTATCAGGTATGTCTGAAAAAATCCATGAAATGATCAATACTGCAGATGCGTTTATTGTTTTACCAGGTGGTCTTGGAACGTTTGAAGAAATGTTCACAGTAGCATCATGAGCGCACTTAAACATTCATCAGAAGCCCATTGGGTTACTTAATATTGAGCATTTGTTCGATTTTCTGTTTGTATTTCTTACAGAAGCTAAGAGACATGAGTTTGTCACCAAATCAATACAAGATATTTTCCTGACTGCAACAAAGGCCGAGGAATTAATTGACTAAATCCTAGCCTTTAAACCAAAAATCGACCTCATTCTTTCCAAGTTAAACTGGTCAGATAGCGATCGTGATAAGAAGCATAAATTGGACATAATCTTAATCGGTAATTTTTCGTAGATTTTCAGCTAACCAGGTACGACCTTCTTAACTCTCCTTCTACTATTTAAGACATTGGGGACAATGTCTCATGTAGGTTTGGGGGAGGGGAATAGTTAATTCGTGTCTTATTTTTCTTATTTTTAGTCCTAAAGGTTTTTCAAAAAATATAAAAAATTGAAAAATTTTCAAAAATTACAAAAATATTTTACGTTTTTGTGTTTTTATTTTGACTAAAAAGGTGAAATTGGTGAGAAATAGCTTTGTAAGGAGTTCCCACTCCTGATACGTATTTCAACCCATTTTCGAAACAAGTTAATTTTTGTTTATTTCCTTTTAAATTATTTAATTTGTGAATTCTCCATAAAACTGACTAAAATGAATCTTCATATGCTTAATTGGCAGGTATTATCATTATGCATAGTAACATACAGACATGAGTTGTAATTGAAAACTTTGTAGTATTCAGTGCTCTAGTTTAATTGGATGAAACTTCAATAAATGGTAATGGAGTAAAAAAAAGTTGAAAAAAGGGTCTGAGATCTGAGTTATTAAGTCTGTAAAGGTGTCTTAACACCTAGTGCCCTAAGCCAACTGGTTTGGGAGTCACTGGCCCAAAGCTCGCTACATGGATCGAAGATGTTGTAAAAATATATATATTTGAAGTCTGAGTAATTAAGTCTGTAGGGGTGTCTTAACATCTAGTGCCCTAAGCCAACTGGTTTGGGAGCCATCGACCCAAAGCTCGCTACATAGACGGAAGATATTGTATATAAATAATAAATAAAAAAAGAAAGAAAAAATCAGAAAAATTATTCATTGCTACAAAAAGATGTGAAATCTGATAGAACTTTAGGACAAAAATATTACTCTCTTATCAACTGCACTTGTGATTGTTGTGGGCAAAAATGAAATGATTAATATTTTGTTGGCTGTGTATATGGAGAATGGTAATTATAATCAGTGAATTTACTTATTCGGTAATTTAGAAAGAAACAAAACAACTACTAACTTGGAGTAGAATTTTCATCTAATTAGTCACTAACTTCTTTATTTTCTTTTCTCTTGTCTTTTTTTTTTTTTTTGTGCATTAGTTTCACTACCATTTTACTTTTGTAAAATGTTTGTGGGCGTCATTGCTGTAAGCCCTCACGAGACTACAAATCGTCCACTAGGGACACATAGGGGTTTAAAGGCTTGTTGCATAAGCTAGATGCAACCGTGATCCCTACGAAAGTGACTTAGCTTAATTTTATTTTATGTTATTTTATTTTATGTTTTGCCCGAGGACTAGCAAAATGTTAGGTTTGGGGGTGTGATGAGTGTAATTATATCACTATTTCCCACTCATTTGACCTAATATTTTATATAGTTTCTCGCGTTTTATGAATGTTTTGATGTGTTTTTATTTATTTTGTAGATAGAAATAATATTGGGACTTAATGGAATCAACTCGGGGCTAAAACGATGAAATCCGGAGGAAAATGGTCAAAAATGAAATTTTACTATACGCGTCACGGAGTACGGTCCTAAATTCCAAATTTTTGTATGTTTCGTATTTTGCCCATAACTATTTCATCCTATATTTGATTTAGCTGATTCAAGTTTCAGATTAAAGAAGACACAAAGATCTACAACTTTGAAGATTTAAATAGTTTTGAATTCGGAAGTTTGGAAGGCCGAAATTGATGAACAATCCAATATATTTTGAGTAATTACTATAGTCATTTTCAAAATATAAAATAAAATTAATAATAATAAAAATATAAATTGTCAAACTTCTACCAAACACGCTTACATGTTTGGTGCCATGTTTGATGCCATGTTTGGTGTCATGTTTGGTGTCATGTTTGATGCCATATTTGGGGCCATGTTTGGTGGAGCAATTGGTGGATCAATCGGTGGGGAAATTGGTGGAAGCCTTTAGGTTTTTCTATAAATACCAAGCCATTTCATTTGTAATTCTCATGCTTGCTTTAGGTTTTTGTAAGGAATTTAAGGATTGCATCTTGTGTGTTTATTTTTGTTAATTTAATTTATGCATTTTTATTTTCAGTAATAGTAGTAGTTTGTTTTCTTCTTCCTTTCTTTTCTTTTATGTTCAGAAGTTAGATTTTCCGCTGAGGAAGGGTGAAGCTTTTATTATTTTAGTTTAGATAAATCTCCCTTAATTATAATATAGAAATTATAATTGAAATTAAAAGGAATACCGCCTTAATGGCTGTTTTATTTATTTGACATAAAATAACACCGCCTATATGGCTAGTATTTAGGTGACAGATAATTACCGCCTATATGTCTGGTTTATGGACAAATAATAATACCGCCTTTATGGCTGGTTGGACTTAAATAAAATTTGACTTAATGAGGAATACCACCTATATGGTCGGTCGGTAATATCACAGATAAATTCTGTATTATAGTAAGGGAGATATCTAAATTAGAAATAGTAAAAGTGGATCCCCAACCCTAGCATTTTATTTTTTTCTAAGGAAGTGATGAAACACAATATCCACACTTAATAATTGATTTTCTTTTTGTGGGTAATTTTTTAGTTTGTTTATTGAGTCTTAAGCTTAATGCTTCTTGTTAATTGGCCATTAATAAGATTTGTTTGGTAACCTTAAAATAAACTAGACATAGGGATTTTAGGTTTCAGCCCTAAATTCAATAGCCCACAATCTTCATTGAGGATAGATAACCCTTTAATAGATTTCCTTAAGTGATAGGAATATACATGTTGGGCTGGTGTAGCCATAATTGGAACTTGATCTTAATGAATCCAGGTAATTTGGTTGACAAAGACATTTGGTTCAATTGGGTTATACTGGGTATTTGCGTCTGACCATCGACATAAGCTTTTTCATATTTTCGTGTTCCAGGTTAGCAAACTAATTTATTACACATATATAAAAGAATCAATTAATCTTTTTAATAATATTGTGTGGAGTCACAACCCTAGATCTTTGAGTCTTTTGTTATTTTCCTTAGTATTTTCTTTTGTTTATTTTATTTATTTTAATTAAGGAAAACCACATTCAACCAACCAATCAAACAATCATTCTCTTCTCCCTCTGATTAGATATTCGTAAATAAATAGATTCAATAATTAATAATAATAAGAGGAATTAAGTCATCATGGGATCGATATTTTTATACTACTTGAATGATACGTGCGCTTGCATTATACGCGAGTGAATGCACTGGTCAACAACCTGTGTAGGACTTACCCACTTACTATCAGAAATATGATAGATAATGCATGCATCAATAAGTTTAACGACCTCGGTTTTTACTACGTCTTTCATGTGATGGTTTAATCTTCTTTGGGTTGACGATATGTCCTAGTATTATCTTCTAAATGTATTCGGTGTGTGCAGATTAATGGATTAATACCTTTTAGGTCTTTTAAAGTCTATCCAATTGCCAGTTTATGTTCTTTCAACACATTTAAAAGTTTACCTTCTTGATCACTTGTGAGAGAAGAAGAAATTTCCACAGGGTAAGTTTGATTATCTTCCAGAAATGCATATTTCAGTCTTTCAGGCAAAGCTTTTAACTCCAAATTGGGTGCTTCTTCATGTTTTTCTTCTTCAAATGTTCCCAGTTCTTCTAAATTTTTAATCTTTCCACCGTATTCCAATACCTAAATATAGTCAAGTACAAAATCATTATAAATATCAAAATATCTTTGCGCACTTGACTCAACATAATTAGAAGTAAAAAATTCCATGGGATCAGATAACTCCCATGAATATGCTCATCCACAATAGGTTCAATTGATTCTGCGCTTTCGTTTTCATTATCTTCATCATATGGCTGTTTGCACATGTTAAAAATATTTAACTCTAATGTCATATTGCCAAAAGAAAGATTCATGATTCCATTCATGCAATTTATTAAAGAGTTATCTATCACTAAAAATGGCCGACCAAGTATTATAGGGATTGGCTTAAAATTGACTGCCACAGGTTGTGTTTCTAAAATAATAAAATCCATAGGATATATGAATTTATCGATTTGCAATAACACATCTTCTACAATTCCTTTTGGTACCTTAACTGATCTATCAGCAAGTAAAAGGGTAGTTGAGGTTGGTTTCATCTCACTGATATTAAGTTGTTAGTAAACCGAAAATGGCAGTAAATTTACACTAGCTTCAAGCTCAAGCAAATCATGTTCAATGTTTTGATTTCAAATAATACAAGAAATAATTGGACAACTAGGTTCTTTGTATTTTAATGCATTATTGGTTGAGAGAATGGAACTTACATGTTCAGCTATAAAAGTTTTATTTCTTACCTAGTATTTTCTTTTAACGGTGCACAGATCTTTCAGAAATTTAGCATATAATGGTATCTGTTGAATGACATTTAACAAAAGGATATTGACCTTTACCTGTTTAAGTATTTCATAAATCTCTAGGGAATGGTTCAATTTTTTATTTTTAATGCCTGAGGAAATGAAGATGCATGAGGAAAATTATTATTATCAATGACCGGTAATGGCTCATCAACCTCTTCCTTACCATCTAATTCTGATTTTTCCTCAGTTTCACGAGGTTCAAGAATAGGTATGTGGATGGTCTTACCACTACGAAGAGTAACAATAGATTTGACTTGGTCTAAGTGTTGACTTCTAGAACTACCCTCGTGAAGGTTTTGATGACTCTTGGGATTTGACTGAGGTTGTGCAGGAAACTTATATTTTTCTTTAATAGCCAAAGCATAAATGATTTTAACAAAAGTTTCCTTCAAATCATACATCATTTGTTCATTTTGGTTATTGATGGTTTCTTATTTTTCCATGAATGCACACAAATTTTCTTCAATGGTTCTCCTAGGTGGTGGGATATATGGTGCATAATTCTGGGAATTTCGGAAAATCTAGTGAAACTGGAGAGGTTGGTGTGAAGATTATGCTTGGTTATCATTCGTCCAATTGAAGTTTGGATGGTTTCTTCAACCAAGATTATAGGTCTGTGAGTGTGGGTTTGGATTTGGTATATTGAGTGTGTTTATGGAACTGACCTGGTCATGGAGACTATCTTTCAGGACTGGTAAGGACGAGCAAACTTCCGTGTCATGTTCATTTGAACCACAAATTTGACATATGATTTCCTGAACTGACGAGACATGATTCCTCTTCCATGTTTCTAACGCCTCAATTTTTTAGACAAAAATACATACTTAGCACCAAGGTCATGATCTTCCCTAAGGTTAAACATACCTCTACCAAATTATTGTGGTTTAACAGATGACTCATTTTTTTTTTGGATAAAGTAAGTATTATAACCAAAAAATAACTATACAAGAGCAAAAGGGCAAACCCCAGGCAACTAGAGAGGACAAGCCCTCCTAGAAGAAAAGCGGAAAGGCTACAAGCAAAAGACGATCAACAGAAGTGTCATCGGGCAAGTGCCAGGAAAAGTGACAACATTTATTATCATAAGATGGTTTCACCTTCCGTAAAAAGCTAGCACAATTCCGAACATCAAAAATATTATCACTAAGAAGAACAGGAACAGGCAGAAGAGGAACATCATGAGTGCAGGCATTCCTCTCCCTCAAATATGGTAGACTGACGTTGCAAAAGATAGTCGAACAAGAAAATGACGTAAAGAGGCATCGGTAAACTGACACATCCATTCAACAGTTTGAAGCCAATCCCGGCATATTCAATCTAACCCACACAAAGCTAGCACAGTCGACCAGACCCTCGAAGAGAAGGAGCACTAGAAGAAAAGATGATCGATGTCCTCACTTGAGCAACCACAGAGAATACAACGCGAACAAGCAGAGATACCGAATCTCATCAAACTATCCTGAGTACAAAGGCCTCCCTGAGTAGACATCTAAAGCAAAAAGGAATGGCGGGGAATGGCCTTTCGGAACCAAACAACTCGAGACCAATGCAACAGGGTTCCCCTTGTCCGCATGGCATTCCAAGCATTATCCACAGAAAATCTCCCACTTCTACCATCCTCCCAAACCAGCTCATCCTCCCTCACACTAGGAGGATTTGGAAGATGGGACTGAGCTAAATCAACAAGGGCAGCAGACCTAGATGGGGGCCATCGCCAAGAAGAATCAGAAATAATGGAAGCAAATGTAGCCATCCTATCCAAGCCAGAGTCGTAAATCACTCTCTCACCCAATGTGTCCACAATCGGGCCCAAAGGATGCCAATAAACAAACCACAATAAAGTCTTCTCACCATTACCAATCCTAACTCTCATCCGCCGCCGGGACCAAGAACGAAGCTCCAAAATCTTACGCCAACTCCAAGAGCAGTCTGTAGGACAAGGCACCTCCCAAAAACTTCTCCCCCTCAACAGGTAAGAGTGAACCCAATTCGACCAAGATGAAACCTTGCAAGAACAAAGAAACCAAATGTGTTTAACAATAGCCGCTCTTTTCCAAGTATCCAATCTCTTAACCCCTAGCCCCCATCATTTAAAGGTAAACAAACTCTACTCCAAGCCACTCTCGCCCCAACAGAGGTGAGCGCGCCACCCTTCCAAAGGAAATAACGAATAATCTTCTCCACCTTCCTAATAACAGACTTAGGAAGAATAAATAAAGAAGACCAATAAACTTGAATGGAGAACAAAACATAATTAATGAGCTGAAGCTGCCCCCTGCCCCCTATAAGAGAGAAACTTACTACTCCAACTCTTAGGACGCATGACAATACGATCCACAAGAGAAGCACAATCTGAGGCCCGGAGATTATTAAAAATCAAAGGGACTCCCAAATACTGCACTAGAAGAATCCCAACTTGGAACCCCAAAATATGACGCAGTTGGCCCTGAAAGGTAGATGAGATACCAGAGGAGAAGAAATGACTTTTAGCTGGATTCGGGATTAAACCTGATAAACCACTGAACTGCCCGAGACAATCCTTGATCAAGGAAACTGAAGATGCATCCGCTTTACAAAAAATCATAAGGTCATCCACAAAACAAAGATGAGTGAGATGGTCTTTAGAACACCGCCAGTGGAACTTGAAACCCTGATTAAGAGCCATTTTATGAAGTAAACCTGAGAGAACTTCCATAGCCAAAACAAAGAGATAAGGAGAAATAGGATCACCTTGTCGCAACCCGCGACCCCCAAAGAAAAAACCACGCAACTCTCCATCAATAGACACAGAAAAATCGGTAGATGTCATACACTCCTGAATCCAACTCAACCAAAAAATCCCAACGAACAGTGTCATATGCTTTCATCAAGTCAATCTTAAAAGCACATCTCGGAGAACCACCATTCCGATGATAATTTCGAACCAATTTCTGATACAAAAGAATATTATTACTGATACACCTACCCGCAACAAAAGCAGATTGATTATGACTGATCACAGATGGAAGGATAACCTTGATCCTATTCGCAATAAACTTAGCAATACATTTGTAAATAGTGTTGTAACAAGAAATAGGCCGATAATCCTTAACCTGTGAAGGGTTGGGAAACTTAGGAATCAGAGCAATAGAAGTAGCATTGACCTGTCTCAAGAGACGCCAAGAGGAAAAGAAAGAGTGAATAGCACAAAAGACATCATCCCCTACAACACTCCAAGAGTTCTTAAAGAAACCCGAATTAAACCCATCTGGGCTTGGAGCTTTATTGTCCTTCAACTCGAAGAAGACAGCCTTAATCTCCTCATCCGAAACCTCCCGGGAAAGAGTCTCATACTGCTCAGCAGTCACATGACTAGTAATAGCAGATCGGAGGGTAACCGTATCAAAATCCTGCTGACAGTGCTGGGGACCCAAAAGGGTCTAAAAAAAACAATCTCATCTCTAACCAAAACATCATCCTCCGCATGGGTCCTATCCTCCTTAGTGATAGAAGTAATCTTGCTACGGCTGTGAAAACTCTTCATCGCAGTAAAGAAGAATTTAGTATTCTGATCCCCAAGGTTTAGCCATTGTACACGAGATTTCTGTCTATGGAAGCCTTCCTTAGCCCGACTCATATCACCATATCATAATGAAAGACTAGCTTCTTCAGCTAACAGAGCAGGGTCACTAGGGCCCTCCTGTAAAGCACACTGCACTCTATCCAACTCGCTCCTAATCTCCAAAACTCTACATGGAATCTTAGAGAAATGCTCAATATTAAAATTCTTCAAGGACAACTTAACACTCTTCAGCTTGTAACATAAACGGAACATCGGAGTACCATGAACATCGATATCCCAAGCTCTAGCCACAACAGCGAGAAAATCTGGATGATCAACCCAAAAATCAAAGAATTTGAAGGGAATTTTCCTCTTAGAGAGCTCTGCAAGTTTAAGTACTATAGGAGAATGATCTGAAATCCGGGGGGAAGAAAGCGGGTAAAAGAACCTGGGAAGAGACACTCCCAAGAAGAATTAACGAGAACATGGTCCAACTTACACCAAATAGGAGACTTAATCTGCTTATTAAACCAAGTGAACTGACAACCAGAGAACTGAAGATCATCCAAACCAACCTGACCTAAACAACAGCCCAAATCGTCTCTCCAAGCCAGCAAGCCACAGATCCACCACAGTGTTCAATCGGAGAGTGAATAACATTGTAGTCTCCCAAGACAAGCCACAGAGAATCATAAAAAAAACTACCACTAGAAATCAGGTCGGCCCACAGCTCCCGACGCTTCTCATTGTCACACTTACCATAAATCACTGAAACCACACAATTTTATCCCATTGTTGGGTATTCTCTGCTATATGCTCTTGGTAATCTAGTGTTAGTGTTCCTAGAATATGCCAAGGATCTATTAAGCAAGAAAGTGGGTGATAAAGATCATTAAAAGTTGCGGAATTACTTAAAATGATCGGATTTGAATTTCAAAAATTTGAGATGAGAACTCTAAGCTCCAAGCTTTGAGTGATGATTCCAACCCTTGAGTTAGTTTCCCTATCACCTTAGAAGACTCTTGAAGTGCTAGCTTTGTTGATTTTGAAACAAAATCAAAGAGAGGGGAGAAGCATGCTCACGCCCATATGGATGTTCTTAGGGTTTTTGGTTCTGAGATGTGTTACCAAATGAGAGAGGGAGAAGGCTTTTGGTGAAAACCAATTTACCCTTTTCACCTAAACAAGGTGGTTGGGTAAATGGTTTCACCAAAACCATTTCAAGGTGGTTGGGAAAGTTGGTGGTTTGGCATAAATGCCAACCACTCTCCCAACTACCACATATGAAGTGGGCCCCATATTTGAATTCAAAATTTAAATGGATTCTACGAATGTTGCCGTGGCTCGGATCTGTTCAATCTGATTAAACAAATTTTCATCGTTAAATAATTAAATCTAATTTAATTAAATAACGACGCCTCGTAAATTTATTATGAATGCCGTATACGAATTAATTCTAAATTAATCCGTTCGCATGTATTAAATTCTGACATTAATTTCGCATTGAAATCTAATTCCAATTAATATATCTGATATATTAATTTTATCCCATATCAATAAATTAAATAGAAAAATCAAATTTAACTATTAAATTTATTTTACCGATTAATTTCAAATTAGTCGCGTTCTCTTCCGAACATATTTAATCCCAGATTAAATCATGCCTCAATTAATCCCAGATTAATTTTCTCTCTCTTAATTAATCCCAGATTAATTCTAATTTAAGTCAACTATCATCGGTGAATCTTTGAGAAAAGACCCAAGAGACCTATGGATATATTGGCAGTAAATCCGGTTATTGGACTATCTGATTAACTACGTACCTCGTACTACATGCTAATCGATTTACAAGACATGGTTGGCTTCTAGCAAAGCACCGTGCCTACCCAATTCTCCAGAAATATTCTTACAGGAATATACAATATATATCAGGCGTAGAATATGTAGTATTGCGTATAGCGATCCAATATCACATGCACGGCATGAGGCTGGAATAGTGTCTACCCCATACGAAGCATATATCAGATCACAAGCAACTAGTCTCTTTAATCGGATAATCATGACGTTGTCATATTATCCCGATGGTTGCAACACAGTAGAGTACCAGTTGTGTATCCCTACGTGATCATCATCTTCATATGACTGAAGTGATACTTTCATCTTGACATCACATCCAAAACTCTACGATTCTCAATAAGCCCATAAGAGGCGTACACAAAACCTGTTAATGAACGACCAAAACTAAAGCGTAATGATTGTCGCAAGTATTAGCGATGCAAGTCTCAGGTTAAGACCAAATACACCTACCCTGAATCGGATTCCCATAGACACATTGTCATACAACCAATGGGATTCCGTGGGGTTGTTGGGTTTCTACTATAGTCCCGGAATCAATCAAGCAATGAAAACATGTGTGAATACTACAACATACTTACATTGATCGGATTGGATGCGTCGAAGAACAAAACTTTTCTACATGGTGAAGCATTCGGCCAAGCCCTTGTTTTGTGCTCCATGATTTTCGGCCATCTCTATTTTTCTGTTCCAAGCTCCAAGCTTTGTAAATGGAGATTCCAAGCTAAAGGGTTTGTTTCCCTATCACTTTCGTATGCCCTCTTTAGTGTGCTAGCACATGAAAATTCACCACAAATCTTCCTAAGCTTCTCCTTTGTTCTCGGCCAAGCAAGAATCAAGAAGAAAAAATTGAGAGAGAAGAAAAGGCCACCATGGCCGAAACTTGAAGTGAGGAAGAGAGTGAAGATGAAGTTGTTGGTTTGTGTATCTAATACACAAAAAATTAAAAGTCAAACACCAATAAAATATTGGTAAATGTCATTCAAGCTATCAAAAGCTTTTTCCATCAACTATTCACATCAACCAACTACATCCATCACTCAATGAATAGTGACTAGATGTCAATCATCAAAAAGGTGATGAGACTTCCATACTTGAGTGACTGATGTGACGCGTGATGTGACTTATAGGCCCCACTTGATTCGAAATGCGAGTGGGCCTGCAAACACTCCCAGGCTCGGGTTCGTTGATTCCGAATTAACAAATTTTCCTTCGCGACGTAATAAAATCAAATTTAATTAAATAATTATGCCAAGCAAAATTACTATTCATGTCGCTAACGAATTAATTCTAAATTAACTCGTTTGCCCCAATTAAAATCTAATTTTAATTCCTTGTCAAAATCCAATTTCATTTAATATATCGAATATATTATTTTATCCATTAATTCCAAATTAATCGTTCTCTCTCTTTAAATAGTATTTTATCCCAGATAAAATATCTCCGTAATTAATCCTAGATTAATTTTCTCTCTCATCTAATTAATCCCAGATTAATAATGTGCGAGTCATACGTCATTGGCGAATCTTCGAGAAGCGACCCATGAGATCCCTAGATATGTTGGCTGTAAATCTGGTTATCGGAATATCTGAATACGTGCATACCTAGTATATCATACTCTATATCAGGCGTAGTATACATAGTATTGTGTATATCGATCTAGTATCGGATGTCACGTGCTAGGCCCAGCTGGAGTCGTGTCTGTCCCGTACGAAACACATGTCGGATATCTGGTAACTAGTCTCTATAATCGGATAACTATGACCTTGTCATATTATCCCGATATCTGCAGCATAAAAGAGCATCAGTTCGGTATCCTAAGTGACATAATCTCCATATGTATGAAGTGATACTTCCATCTTGACATCACACCCAATACACTACGATTCTCAATATACCCAGAAGAGGCGTACGGACGACCAAAACAAAAGTATATTGATTGTCGCAAGTATTAGCGGTGCAAGTCTCAGGTTAAGACCAAATACATCTACCCTAAAGCGGACTCCCATAGACACATAGACATACTACCAATGGGATTCCGCGGGGTCTTTCCGGAGCGAAGCTGTTTTCCATACCATCGATAAAACACAACTTCCTATCACAATTGCATAGGTATCCAATACTTAAATATATGAGAACTATGTCGTTATTCTCCCACAACGCACACAAGTGAGATACTAGTCTATTCCGCATTATCGATGTCAAGTCTCGATAATACTACGACTACGGATATTTAATGATTAAACCTTCGTGGATTGATACTGTCTCATATCATCTCCATCCGGAACTAATCATACGGACTTTCATCATTCACATATTTAAGTAATCCAATTACGGAACGATAAAAGGCAATTTCCTTTACTACATAGTTAATTTGTACAACAACACTATGATCTGTACAAATAGTGATGCTATGGGTCATAATTGTCCAATAATCTCCCACTTAGCCTATAGCCAATCACTCAGGTGTCTTACACCTTAACTATGTACGAGTGGCTCAAACTTCTGCTGAAAAATATTTTCGTCAGCGAATTTAAAAGGTTATTATCTAATGCGATTTATTCGATCTTTACATCGCCACGATGTATGATTTGACGAATCAGATGAAACCATTTGAAGTATACATTGAACCGTTGATGAGACCGTTAATTCTTTAGCATGTGCTATAGCCTGGCTCAGCTGCTAGCAGAACTATATCTAATCTAATTAGATTTATTTAGATCCAAAATGCTACTTTTGTTGCGGCAATCGCATCAAAGTTCCGTTTTTATTGTTTATTCGGTAACAGTACCTTGCTTGGAAGATTTCCAGCTCACTGTTCCATTTTTGTTGTTTATTCGGTAACAGTATCTTGCTTGGAAGATGTCCAGCTCATTGTTCTGTTATTCAAACTATATGGTACCCTTATTACGACATATAGTCGTATTTATCGATTTGGAAACTTGCAGCAGTGAAGCTAGTCACTTCAAGTTCTCCTTCTCCATGGCATAAGAAAGCATCATTTGTTTGTCCAAGATACTAAAGGATGTTCTTAATATTAATCCAGTGACTATCACTTGGATTGACCTAATTGTGACTTCATATACTCAAAGCATATGAGACACCAGGTCACGTACATATCTTTCAATGTACGAGTACTCAGAGAGTGTTAACAACTTTTAGATCTATCCTAGTAGATCCTTATTCCTAGAATAAATGTTGTTTCTCCCAAGTATTCTATGGAGAATTTTCATGAAAGCCAAGCTTTCACCGATTATGATATGGGAATGTCATTTCCAAGAAATGATATATCATCATTATTTAGGACGATCATTTTCAGTGCGCTCCCACTAACCTCCTTATATACACAAGAATCATATTTTTTTGAATTAAATCATATACCATTATGATTACATCAAAACATCAGTTCCAAGAACATAATGCTTGCTTCAATCCCAGATTGAATTAACTTGCAAACCTTGTTTGCTTGTTTTGGTATGATAAAACCGTCAGGATGTTGTAAACATCCTCCAAAAGGTTTCCATTTAAGGATGACATACAACTGCCATATTTCATAAATGCAACATGCAGTTCTAACAAGCATTATCCAAATGGATTTAACCATGGCAACGGGTAAAAGATTTCGTCATAATCAACACTATGTTGATGACAATACCTTTTATGTATAAGCCTAGCTTTGTACATTTGTATGTTGCCATCCATGTATGTCTTCCTTGAAGACCTAAATAGTACCAATATGATATCTGATTGAGCTGATGTAAGTGCCAGATTAAAGAAGACTCACATATCTACAACTTTCAAGATTTAGATATGTTCGAATTCTGAATTTTGGAAGGCCGAAGTTGATGAACAATCCAGTATATTGTGAGTAATTACTATAGTCATTTTCAAAATATAAAATAAAAATAATAAAAATAAAAATAAAAATTTTCAAACTTCCACCAAACATGCTTGCATGTTTGGCGCCATGTTTGATGTCATGTTTGGTGCCATGTTTAGTGCCATGTTTGATGCCATGTTTGGTGGAGCAATTGGTGGAGCAATCGGTGGAGAAATTGGTGAAAGCCTTTAGGTTTTTCTATAAATACCAAGCCATTTCATTTGAAATTTTCATGCTTTCCTCAGGTTTTTCTAAGGAATTTAAGGATTGCATTTTGTTTGTATTTATTTTCAGTATTTAATTTATGCATTTTTATTTTCAGTAATAGTAATAGTTCTTCTTTTTTTTTTTTTTATGTTCAGTAGTTAGATTTCCACTGGGGGGAATGGTGAAACTTTTATTATATTAATTTAGATTAATCTCCATTTATTATAATATGGAAATTATAATTCAACTAAAAGGATTACCGCCTTAATGGCTGGTTTTATTTATTTGGCATAATGTGACACCGCCTATCTGGCTGGTATTTAGGTGACAGATAATTACCGCCTATATGGCAGGTTTATGATCAAATAATAATACAGCCTTTATGGCTGGTTGGACTTCATTAAAATCTGACTTAATAAGGATACCGTCTATATGACTGGTTGGTAATATCACTGATAAATTCTATATTATAATAAGGGATATTTCTAAATTATAAATAGTAAAGGTGGATTCCCAACCCCCAGTATTTTTTTTTACTCTAGGGAAGTGATGAAACACAATATCCACTGTAACATCCCAGATTTTCAAGACTGTTATAGAAGATTCCCGGACCGATGTTATTGTTGGACAATTATGACCCATAGCGTCACTATTTGTACAGATCATGGTGTTGTTGTACAAATTAACTATGTGACAAGGGAGATTGCTATCTTATCATTTGTGATTAGATCACCTTAGATATATAAATGATAGGAGGTCCCTATGATTAGTCCTGGATTGAGAATGATATGAGACAGTATCAGTCCACAAAGGATTAATCATTAAATATCCCTAGTCAGAGTATTATCGAGATTGGACATCGGTAATGCGTAAAAGACTAGTATTGCACTTGTGCACGTTGTGAGGGCATAACATGCATAGTTCTCATATATTTAAATATTGGATACTTATGCAAGTGTAGTAGGAGGTTGTGTTTCACCGATAGTACGGGAAACAGCTTCGCTCTGGATAGACCCCCTCGGAATCCCATTGGTAGTATGACTATGTGTCCATGGGAGTCCGAAATCAGGGTAGGTGTATTTGGTCTTAACCTGAGACTTGCACCGCTAATACTTACGACAATCAATATACTTTGGTTGAGGTCGTCCAGGGCTTTAATCGGTTCTGTGTACGCCAATACTGGGTATATTGAGAATCGTAGAGTATTGGGTGTGATGTCAAGATGGAAGTATCACTCCAGTCATAGTGGAGATGATGTCACGTAGGATACGGTATTAGTGCTCTTAAGTGCTGCGCGGCCATCGGGATATTATGACTAGGTCATGTATATCCGATTATAGAGACTAGTTACTAGACATCCGACATGTGCTTCGTACGGGGCAGACACGACTCCAGCCACAGGCCTAGCACGTGACCATCTGATACTAGATCGATATGCACTATACGATGTATACTACGCCTGATACAGATCAATATATTCCTGTAAGGATATTTCCGGAGAATTGGGTAGGCATGACGCTTTGCTAGAAGCCAACCTTTTTCTTGTGAATCGGTAAAACGTAGTACTTGGTACGTACGTGTTTGGATAGTCCAATAATCGAATTTACTACCAACATATCCGGAGATCTCATGGGTCGCTTCCCAATGATGCACCGATGACGTATGACTCGCATTATATATTAATCTGGGATTAATTAGAAGAGAGAGAAAATTAATCTAGGATTAATTGCGGAGATATTTTATCTAGGATAAAATATCAATTTAAAGAGAGAGAACGATTAATCTGGAATTAATCGATAAATAATATATTCGATATATTAAACGAAATTGGATTTCGATTAGGAATTAAAATTAGATTTTAATTCGGGCACTTGAATTAATTTAGAATTAATTCTCGAGCGACGTGATTAGTAAATTGGATTTATTAACGAGGCATCGAGAAAATCGTTAATTTAGAATTATCGAAACCGAGCTCGAAATGTGTTACGAAGTTACGTCGATTTTGAATCACGTGCCGCAAGTCGCATCGCAAATCACATCGCAAGTCATAAAAGTCAAATCACTTTTTGGAAAAGTAACTTTGACTCTTTGACTTTGACCTTTAAGATTTGGAGGGAAATTTTGGGGGGAAAAGAATTTTAACTTTTTGGAAAAGTGAAAGCCTTTTCCTTTTCACCTTTTACCAAGGGTAAAAGAATTAAATAAAGTAATTACATTTGTTTTATTGTTTTTTAAAAAAGGCATAAAAATAAATGGTAAATGCTTTAGGATTTTTGGAAAATATATAAGTGAAGTGTTGGGCACTTTTTCCCTTAACCTAATCACAAAATCTCTTCTCTTTCTTACAACCTAGCTCACGCCCAAAGCAGTGGACTGCACTGTTTTGGGCGTGAATGATGATGGTTCTTGGGCAAGTTTTGTGGCAAAATTGCCAAGTGCTAGCACACCGAGAGTTATACGAAGGTGTTAGGGAAACCCACCCACGAGCCGGGAATCGTTTGACGCAAGTTCGAGGCTCAAATTCATGGACCAAAACTGAAAACAGTGAGCAGTGGACTGCACTGTTATTGGCGCCACTTTGAAGGAGAAAATCATTTTCTTTGTCTTCAAATCGTCTCAACCGATCAATGTAAGTATTCCGCAACTTCTTTGATATGTATTTCACACATCTTCATGCTTGTTTGATGATCTTGGGACCTAGAATAAAACCAACAATGCTATCAGAGCCTAGGTTCAAGCATGAAAGTTTAGGGCTTAAAATTTGGGTATTTTGTATTTGAGCATGATTTGAATAAATTGGATGTTTAAGTATGCTTAATACATGTTTTTAATTGAATATTGATTAGATCAATTTCATGAATTAATGTTTGAAACATTTTTCCCCAAATATTAAGTTGGCCTAAAATGAATAAATTGGGTGGTATTTTGAATTTGAGCATGATTTTATGAAATTGGATGATTGAGTATGCTTAAATATGGTTGAATTGAAGATTGATTGGATCAATTTTGAAAATGTGATTGGATCATTTTTCCCCAATTTGCTTATGGTGGCCGAATTGATACGTCCTAATTGTCTTGGTATTTTTGATTTTTGAACATTGGATGTGTATGAAATCATTCGGGAAGTTAATTCGATGTCGATTGTGTAATTAATTGGATTGAATTCAAATCGGACAAAATTATCTCCCTTGGCCGATACTTGAAGCATGTGTAAATGGGTTTGATTTTTCATTAATGTGTTGGACATGTGATGATGATGAAAAGCATGATTAATTGGACTAATTTGATGTTTTGGAAATATTGATTTGGGTGATTAATCATGATATACACTTTAGGTAATAAATTGGAAATTTGGAATTTGGTAATTTAATTATTGGGCCTTAAAATTTGATTTTGGCTTTTAAAGTTGTAAATAGGCTTATTGGGCTTTGTTGTACAAAGTTGGGTTTAGGCAAATTGGATTGGATCCAATTGGGCCCAAAACCACTTCCTTAAAGCCCAAATATGACTTATAAACCTTTAAAGTTTAATTGGGCCTAATGGGCCGAAATTGATTTCTTGGCTTATGGGGTTACTCCTTGATTGGGCTTTGGTTGCCAAAACCCATGCCTTAAAGAAATTAATTTAAAGCCCATTGGACTTGAATTAAATTGACGTGGACGTTAATCGGGCTTTGAGACCCGTAACGATTAAATTTGGAATTTAAGTCGTAAAAGATTTATTAATAAAGTGTAATATTTAATTTGGAATTAAATAAGTGAATTAGTATTAAATACATATTAAATTGGATTTAATGTTGTAGTTTAATATAATTCGAGAATTCGTACTTTGAGTACTTATTCGCAAAAACGAGTTTGACTCGCGCAAAATCAAATCGTTGTTTGAACATTGGATGATCACTAATTATCAGATTAATTAATATGATTAGATTGATTGATAACATGCTTGTGTGAATACATGGTTGTGATGAATGAATAATGTATATCGGATGGATATTAGAAGGGTGGGGGCAATTTTGGAAATTGTTGTAATAAATTCGATTTATTAAATTGGACCTGCGTGTCCAGCCTTATCACCTCTATTCTCTTTGTATTCTCTTCTCACCTATTCCCCTCAATGTAAATAAGGTTTCTTTAGAAGTGTAGTTTAACGGGTAGAAGTAATACAAGTGCTAGTTCGAGAGAGAAAGGGAGAGATTTGATCTAGGATCAATGTGTTAAGTATCCATCCGCATATCATTATTATTTATTTTCATATGCGCTTTATTATGTGTTTAGAATGCATGTTTAAGGGTGTATGATGATGAGACCTAAACAAAGATAATAAATTGGTAGTCAATTTGCACGCAAAAAACCCTCATCAAATATCATGCGTTTTTCCTTCCATTGAGTGATTCTTACTCAAGATCCGAGACTGGCATTGGGTTGTTGGCCAAAGTCAAGCCCTTTGTCCGTCGAAGATGTGTTTGAATCACGAGAGTTTTGTTCTATATTGGTGTCTTGTCCAAGTTGTGGTTTTTTGGCCAAAGTCAAGACCACTTCTTGTCCATCGACATTGATTACGAAGCTTTCCATGGTCAATGGGTCGCGCTTGACTGGGATCATTAGGTTTGTTGTGCCAAAGCCAAGGCTTAGTTGATTCAGAGGAAAAGGGTTAGGTAATACATTGGATGTATTGGCATATATAAGATATATGTTTTGGACTTGGATGTCTCCCTACCAGATCTAGGAATTGGATGAGATCCAATTGATCTTTGAGATCTACCTAGTTAATTATCATACAATTTGTTGGCCAAAGTCAAGATTGTGTGTTATTTAACGGGATCCTAGCCCACTAGGAAACAAGGTTTCCCGAGTGCTCGACAGAGGGTTAGAGGCTCGCCGAAAAATAGTGGGAGGCAAGAATTGAATTTGCAATATTCGTTTAATTACTTGTCATACGCGCTCATACAAATTATTCGTCATATAAATTAAATGTTAGTTGGACTAATATTTAAAATGTTGTTTTAATAAGCAGTTGGACTGTATTATAGTTGATTATATAATTGGATTATAGTAATCAATATATTTGAATTAATTAATTTACAATTGATTTTATAATTGGATTATAGTAATCAATGTAATTGAGGTTAATTAATTTAAATTATATTTGATTGTATAGTTGGACTATAATAATCAATATAATATATAGTACCACAAATCGTTGATTAAATAGTTGGACTATTAGAATCAAGATAAATGAAAGATTAGTGTTTAACATAATCCTAGGTGAAAATGTATTTAAACGACTATATTTTAAATTGGGAATAATTTCAGGATGGTCCTGGAAATAAATAATAAGTTACTTTTTTGATAAATAACCTATTATGCCTAAGCCAGGAATTAAGCAAATAGTATAGCATAATCTTTGGAAGATTTATGTGATGATAACTTAAGTGCTTAATTCGATATACTTGTCATAAATCTATGATTAGATTTAAGAAGTATTAAAATTGCAATAAATAACTCTTGGAGGGTTAAAGACTATTCTCGAGGAGATAAAGTCAAACTTTGCAATTAGGTAAGTAGCGCAAGGCGCACTATACTTC